>JBCAUA010001228.1:0-27995 GCA_038406235.1 Peronia verruculata | reverse complement strand
ACACACACACACACACACACACACACACACACACACACACACACACACACACACACACACACACACACAACAAAAAAGACTGTTGACCGTTTTTACTTGGTCTCTGAGGCAAAAATGCAAACTACCTACACAATTAGTCTGTTGAATTAGCATTGGCTGGTCATTAAATTCTGTTGAGCCCAATCATTTTCCCCTCTTAATATCCTATCCCATTCTCCCAAAGTTTCCAAGATTTAGTTGATCCCAGCCTTTAAGCTATGAGTCTATACAAGAGGTTAGAAAAATGACAATTTGACAACAGACAGATAAAATGCTTTCATACCTACGTTGCTACACAGCGGTTTCTATATCCCATTGCAACATTTGATTGAATAAACTGACCATGTACCAATGCACTCAGAAGTCACACTTTCATAATAATTGAACACATCTTTAAGGCTTGACACCCACAGATATTCATTATTCTAGCCTGACAAGGACATTGCAATCATATCCAAGAAGATTATTTTATAGCAAACGACAATGATGACATGCAACTGTTCAGTTGACTGGATATTCGTTTTGTTTTATATCTTTCACTCGTTCACTAAAATGTCTGCACACATCATAATGGCTGGATATTACTGCTTCTGTCATAACAAAGAGGAGTTCAATGACATAGAGATGGTGGGAACTTACCATAATCTTCATGATGACAACATCCATACTAACAATGTCCTGGAAAACCGATCTGAGGAAAGTGACATACCATTGGTAAAACACTCTCAGCACTGTTAAACAGCAGTCGCTCTGAAATCTTCTAGACATAACATTAAATTTTAATCCCTAAATCATCGCAGTTAAACTGTTAAAATGTCAAGGGGAGCGACTCTCTCGAAAACTCACTCGTTATGGTTTACCCACGCGTCAGTAACAGGATAATCGTTTGACATTGCTATTATGCCAAATTTTATGACATTGTACATGAATAAACTGCCATATAGGAATCTGGTAGATTGGTAGTTTGCTGTGAAACGTCCTGCATTTTGTCTGTCATCTTTAAACTTTTCATTGCCTGACCTATCTCCTAAAGATTTTAAGAAATGTTTTCTTGCAAATAATAGGTTTCGTCCAATGGCAATAAATACGTTTCACTTACTGAAAGTCTGGTGTTTGGGTTTAATCAGCTAAAGGGATCATTGACTGATATTATAAAGAAAATAAATAGTCAATAGTTCCTGGACGTGAACTCGTTTATTTTTCACTGCCTAAAATTGACCTTGCGCATTATGTCATGCTTGACTATTCCATTTCCTGGGAGTGATTGTATTTCTCACCTCATTTGCCACGACATTCCACTGTAATATTCTAGTTCAAAGCCAGCGTTTCCCAAGCGAAGTAATAGCAACTTTATTCATATAGCACCCCTTGACATACGTGTGAAATCAAGGACATAGTTTAAAGCCAGCGTTTCCAAGCAAAAGTAACAGTGACTTTCTTCATAAAGCACCCTTGCCATGCACGGGAAATCAAAGACAAAGAATTGAATGTTATACTCACTTAGTAACTTCCAGCAGGAAGTCGCTGAGAGCCCGTTGACGTATCATCAGGCTATGTGTCTTCGGGAGAGATAGAGATAGAGAACGGTAAATATCGTGTGACAATAATACCTGACACAAAGTCAGTGTCAATTAATTCACTGACTAGGTCCCTCTAAATCACAAATAATACTTATTGTGTAACATTTGTACTGTCAATCTCTGCAAAACAAACTGTTTCCTAAATAGTTGCTGTGTCTTTTCAGATTTTTTAAAAATAGAAATACAATAATCTTTCTTCTCTTTATTTCATTCTACTTTTGGATCCTCATTTAGCACAACAGATCTTGTGATCTTTATCATAAACTTCACTCCTAATCTATGATTTTTCGAATGTTAAATGTATCTTTAAATGGGCACATGGAAGGGCAGATAGGTTCACCACTAGGCTGCTTTTGAAGGTTCTTCATTTCAGAAACAACTTTCATTGAAACAATAATAATATATGTGTTGGCGAAGAACATTTACTGGAAATAAATTCTGGATAATGAGGTCAGTGTGACATGACTAACATGACATAATTTAAGCCCTGGAGCGCAAGGCAACATCATGACAGTGGACAAATTCACCGCCATAATAATACAACAAAATCATCAAACATATTCGGTTGAAAAGGAAGGAGAATATCGATGACCATTTTGCAATATGTAGATTAACCTTAACAGTCCACTATAAGGAAATATCGTTCTGTTTACCAACGTTGCGTTTAAAGTGTGATGCACAATTTGTCTTAACCAAGTAAGTTAAAGACGTGTTAATTTATTTTTTATTCTCCCTTTACATCAAATGACATCATAATCATCTGCCAAGAAAAGTTTATGACGAGGCATTTTTTATTTCTCTCTCTCTCTCTCTTATATTGTTATTGTTATCAATATTTTGACTGGAATTTATTACATAGGAAATGTCCATGTAAAGCAACACAAAGAAGGTTAAATCTAGTATGGGAACAGATGAGACAAAGTGCAAAATTAAAAGGAAATGTTGATGAGTTATGGCACGGCATAAATGTGAAATTAAACACACATACACAGGTTTTGGGATAGGCTAGGAATTAAGAGGGTTATGAAGGGAAAATAAAATGCTATGGTAAAATTATTTCATGCCTTAAGCCGAATTTTTAATAAATTCATGATATCGTCCGCGTTTCTCGCGTCTGGTCGTCCACATAGTTGTTTTGCGGCTGTTCAGTAAAATCTGAGGCAATTTCTATTAATTTTGTTGCTATGACCTGAATGAGACATAGGTGTAGTACTACTGGACAGGTGCTAAAAAAAAAAAATCTTTTTTGGAACTCGGTGAATGGAGAAAGATGATGTGTGAGGGTTGTAGTAATGTACGGTTGATCGGGCTTTTGTCTTCGCTGTTGAACTCTCCTGTTCCCATGTTCAATAGTCACCATTAAGAGCCGGTTCCCATGTTGATAAAAAAAAAAAAAACATGCCAAGAAATTTCTATTTTTCTTAAGTGAAAAGAAGTTCGGAAGAACATCACCCACACCCTTTCCTTCCTCCCCCCTCTCTTTTCTTGTTCCTTTCCCTAGTTCCTTTCGTAACTTTCCTAGATTACAACATTTCAGAAGGCTAGTAGGCATAATGAAACCTTATCTTGTTTTGTATTTGAACATCCCATCTTTCGCCGGCTCACTCGTACACAACCATAACCTGGCGCAGCCTGCACCATTTGGAGAGATGGCGTCACAACAGAAACTCGAGATTTAAACAGGCAAGCGTGAGTAGTTCGATGTCTGAATGGTCTTTGACAGTCTCCCGAGAAGTTCCTCTGTCCTGAGGCAAAACAACGGTCTCCATTCCAGAGAAATCTTCTTTAATTTCTATACATCAGTTATGCTTCTTGGCTAAAGCCTCTGACAAACGTGTCTATATGGACACCGGATGTGGTTGTAAATTGACCTAAGACGCGAAAGATGTGCGCTCAAAAGCGCACCATGTCCACATCTATCGAAGGTTCGCCGTGGTGTGCAATATATTTGTTCAGTCATCTATCCTAGATACGTTAATCTATTCTAACCGTACCTTCTTCGGTAGTCCTGAAGGAAGGTCGAGGGACATTGGTTTTATCGCTGGTCAAAGAAACGCTCTAAAAGATGTGATAAATCTGTGTCATAATATAACACAGACGAGCACACAAAGCGAGCGTAGACGGTGAAAAATTTTCCCTCTCTCTCTCTCTCTCTCTCTCTTAAAATTTTCCATTTTATTTATTCCTTTAGAAACTTGGGAATCCTCTCCTTCACATAGGTAAATCATTTTATCTACGTTTTCTTTCATTATAGCAATACCCTGTTTACATTTTATACGTCTTCTTTACTGCCCTGAGAAAAAGTCAGCTAGGTTCGAAATTTGCCTGGTCATGCCAGGTAATTCAATTTCTACTTTATCGAATTCTTTCTATTGTTATTTGCTGGTGTATATGATTACTTGCTGGTAGACAGTCATCTTATTTTAAAAACATTTTTGTAAATAGAAGAAATTTACCAAGTGTTTTAATACAGAGTAGAGGGTAGAGATACATGGACATTGATGTTATCACAATGGCAAATGAAAAGTTAATTATATTAGTATACTATACGGTGAAATATTAATACATAAAAAAGTTTAAAAAAAAAAAAAATGAAAATGAGAAACTGCAGGCAAATGAGTGGACTCCCTGAAGTCACATATTTTAGTTTTTTTTTTTTTTTTTCCAAATGAAAATAATTATACTACACTTGTCAAAAAACACAGGGAGCATATAATAAAGAAAGAGAAAACGTTAGGTTGAGGACAA
This sequence comes from Peronia verruculata, assembly GCA_038406235.1. NCBI lineage: Eukaryota > Metazoa > Mollusca > Gastropoda > Systellommatophora > Onchidiidae > Peronia > Peronia verruculata. Next base: position 23,628 of record JBCAUA010001228.1, on the reverse strand, counting down.
CATTTAGAAGCGCTAAATACAGAAATACAATGACATGTGACGATACACTGGAACCAAAAAAATAAGTAGGATAAGAAAAACTGGATGAAGTGAAGACGGATGACGCACCAAAACATAAAGGCAATGTAGAAGTTTAATAATGTGAAGCGATATGAAGCCAGCATAGAAAGAAAGAGTAAATACGTGGAGCGTATACCTCAGCTTTGACTAGGGCAGCAGTTCCCATCACCAGGAGGAGAGAGGCAATCTGTTAGTAAGCAAAGGGTTAGACTAGCTTGTCAGATAGAAAACTGCTAGGCTATAGGCCTATATAATTATAGTGGCCAGCGCTGCTCTTGCACTGATATGTAGGCCTACAATGTGTTCTTTTCTATAACAGATACACAACTGCAACCTGTACAACGTCAGATATCGACAGAATTTTTCTCGAGTGGCGTAAGTACCAGTCTGATATTATGTGTCGTGCGCCATTTCAATTTCACTTCAGTATGTATGTATATGCATATATTGTTATGTAAGTCATAGAATTGCACAAAACAAACAAATGTTGATGGACAACATAAAATACCAGTTATTTCATTGTTTATTTTCCACGAAAGACAGTTAATCACGTCCAACAGTTTGAATCTCGCGAGCCAAAATTGCAAAATAAATTTTCAAATAGTTGCCGAACATGGTTTATGTGGAAGAAATGGAAGCTTTCTTTATTGTAAAATCTTTTAGTAAATTATTTTTACCTGAATCAACCTATTTTCTATAATTAAGAGACAGAAGTCGCCAATCTCTCTCAGCTTGTCTGCGCTGTAGCTGAGGCACCTACCGCTCTCGGCAACAATACTGCATAGGCCTTGTTTTCAGTATTCACCAGTAGTCTAACTAGCAACAGTTTTTTTTTCCACTGGTCTCTGGAATATTGAAATGCCCTATTTCTTTGTCTTTTTATTCTCTCTCTCTCTCTCTCTCGGACTCTCCCCATTCCATCCTGTTTACGTGTGATATCTCTTTATGTGTGTAAACTTTATATTTCATTTTCAATCCTTAATGATATCTGCCTTGTCTCTACAACCTGCTCTCTCTCTCTCTCTCTCTCTCTCTCTAGAATCGTGACTTGTGGAGCCTGTGCCAAATATTCTTTTATTTCCCCCCACTTCAACTTAAAAAAATAAAAAGAAAAACACAGAGCAACTCAATCTCCTCCCCTGCCAGTCCGGTGCCTGCTGGTAATCACCCCGAAAGGCCAATTTTGCCATCACAATCCCGACGGAAAGCGTGTTTGCAATGCTGATAAAAACTTACCAAAACACACTTCTGGCGGCAGTAAAATATTGCCCATACAACAGATGGCGGCGCCGGGAACGGGGATATTTATGACTAATTACGGCTGAAATGGACTTGGGGAAAACAATTACACACCGTTAGACAAGCACAGACACTCAACTGTAGACACAGATACAGCCATAGGAATGTGCTAGATCTACCGGAAATTATTACAGATGTCTAGCTATGTCTTCAAGACAGCCCCGTCGCCATCCAGAAGGTAGCTTTAGGCTACATTGGTACCTCATGGAGGGGTGGGGGGGGGGAGGAAACTGACCGACAGGAGAGTGGTACCTGGTAGATTGTAGTCCTAGGAAATGTCAATTATACCTGTCATTAGATCATAAATTCAATTGCTGCCACTCCAACTGGGATCATAAAGGTTCAACAGGCCCTTTGCCAGTTTGTGTTTTTGAAGGCTAGTGTGTGCGTGTGTGTGTGTGAGGGGGAGAGGTTGTAGGGCGTGTTGGGGTGTGCGCTGGAGGAGATGGGAGTGGGATTAAAGGTTTGAAAGCAAAGACTAGCTTTTATACTTTGGACCTAAACCATGTCTGTCCAAAACTGGCAACCCTTCAATCTTCCAGCAGTCCAAATGTCAATATAATAATGACCATTTGGACAAGATTATCAGTATAGTAGGCCACAAAACACAACATTATATACCTCAATGCAGGCTACAAGATAAAATGTTGCTCCTTTTTCAAATTTTATTTCAAGTGAGGTAAGTTGCCCACACGGAAGAAGTTCCGTTACATGCTGGTAAATCTGTCCCAGATGGATTTACATGCCCGTTTTTAAGCTCCTCCCCAGCAATTAAGAACGGGCCTAGTTTCCAAAATTAAGAATCCATCCAGTACTGGTCTGGATATTGCAAACAGGGATAAGGACTGGCATTGCACAAATTCTATAGTCGATCGCAGCAATTTGATATTTAATGTAATAAGGCTGTTTAGACATATTACTGCTGTGACATTTAAGAGACGTCGGCCAGGATGCAGTTCGCTGATGAGACGTGGGACATCAGTTTTTGTCTTTCCAATGAGAAATAATTATACCAAGGGGCCCTTGCGCTCCAAGAACCCATAAATATCTCACAAAGTGCACATCCTTTTTTGCAATATGCTTTCCAATATTTACGACCATGATGTCTATCCAAGATGTTTGATAAACAGACAGTTGAGGACAATAGACAATATGAATCAGACGACGTCAGCGACAAAACCAGCCACCAAATAGATCACGGCTTAGACAGTTAGGTTATACTGATCGCCTCGATCGCAGGCCTTTTTGTAACAACCACAGAGAACTAGTAGCATATGTTCGTTCATCTTGCAATGTTAAATAGGAAGCCATGGCAAAAATAATTATTACATGAAGGGAAATATATTTACATAGCACGATGATTATTTATGTAGCATAAATGTGTGGTTTTCCATTCCACAGAGTATGTATAAGAGTCAAGAATGGTATTTGTTAGTAATACATACAATTTCTGGAGTACATGATATTATATTTGCAAAGTAGATGGTATTGACAGGGAGGGTAATTATGATAGAGAATATATGCTTGATTGTCTGGTGTTTAGTAACTACTATAGGAGCTGGAAAAGCAAAATGTAATGCTAAATCTGTGGCCGTAGAGTTGGGCCGGGTAAGGATGGAAATAGAAAGGGAGAGGGCAGGGTAGCTCGTAGGTAAGATAGAAGCTGTTAAGTAGATCTATTGGACCATTGCCCGGTTACCTGTGAGTAATCGACCAACATTTCGTACCACTGCAACATAAGGCTGGCCACCTAGATAGTCAATGGGTAAAATTCTCTCATTATTCAGTGTAATTTAACAAGTGGTCATTCTTATACATCAAGATTTATTTTTGTTCTAATTTTCTTGCCAATTCTAGACATTTTCAGCTGGATTGTCAAGAGATTAAATCCTCACATTATTGAGTACAGTAGGTATTCCGGCATACTTGTTACAGGCTTATTACTGGAGTTAATGCAGCAACGAAAATCCCCCTTCGGGCCTTATGTCCACACTATTCCTGGAGGACTCACATTCTCCTAATACATGTAATTGAGTTTTTTTTTTTTTTTTTAGTTTTTTGCTTGAGTTTGGGGAGACGGAGGGGAACTGTTTAGTTTATACAAGGAGGGGCACAGTGGCTGATCGTGATAGAGACAAGGAGACTAACACGATCATAAATTTTAATTGATGTAAAAATTGCAATAATGCTAACTTGGCAGAACATAATACGCTCTATCTGAAGTTTTATGGACCCTCACTGAGCAAAATCTGAGCTCCTCTGTAGTTGTAATGTAGATCTAATTCTTAAAAATCAAAACTGCCTGTAAATCAAAGGCTAAAAGAGAACTCAACCCCACGACAGTGTGGTCGGGCGTAGGGACCAAATGAAAGGGTTCTGACCTTCCCGCATTATACATGCAGGGGAAGAGATTTAATCAGATGTGGTATTTACACTATATTGTGTCTTTGCCTATATCACACGTCATTCTTTAATCCTATAAATCCTATATCTGCAAAGACTGTCGATCAAAAGTCATCACCTTTGGATAATGCTTTTTAAAAATGTAATATGGCATGATAAGACAAGATAAAAAAAAAAAAAAAAGATAAGAGATGAGATAAGGTAAACTATATTTGTCCTCAAAATCCCTTTAACAGTTAGTGAGACAGAATATAATAATATGTAAGATACTTGTAAACTTATATAAACGGACAGAAATATCACAAATGGCATAAGAACAAAGCGGAATCAAGAGGCACTGCCTCAGCTTGCTAAGCGTACCGCTGATGGCAGAAGTGGATTTTCTTTTTTGATGAGTTGTGTTTCGCAACTGTTTTTGCACCTAGGAGATAGGACAAAATGATTTTCAAAATATATCTGTTTGGGCAAGTGATCGGTGAAATGACCACAGTATATGGTAGATTTACTATCCCTTTTTCACATGACACATATATCTCCAAATCGACCAAAATGGAGATAGGACAACAAAGAACTCAGCTCGCGACTTGTTGTCGCTGTGATTATTCTAAGGAATCCATCAAATGGCAACAACTGGCTTTTTTAGGGGTGGGAGTGTCTTGTCTTTCTTGTATATATCATGTATATAGGTGTTGAGAAAGGAAGGGGAGAAGAGGAAAGGAGAGTTGATAATGATGACAGATGATTTGAGAAGGCTGAATTGGAGTTATAATATGTAAAGTCTCTTTTGGGCAAACCCGGATACATTCTGATGTGGCTTTGACTAAGAGCAGCAAATCTTGGCTCTTTGAGACAATGACCTAGTCAAGAATGTTAATTATTAAGTCAGCCATATATTCTAGATCCTGCTGTTCTAATGCAATCTTGTAAATCTCTTTTTTTTTCAGTATGAAAAGGCAAATAACAAGACCAACCCCATAATCTCCTAATGAACCCGAAATTCTGTACAAAAATAGGCTAAATTCAGTTTGCAATTGGGTACATGTCCTATATAATTAAAAACCACTAAAATGACCTGGTGTCCGTAAAACTGAACATGTTTGTGATGTTCCCTCTAAAACTGTTTATCAATGACATCAGGATCGTAATGTGGAAACAGTCTTGCTGGGCACGTATGGGACAGTCCTGGATTTTCTAAATACTTATGAATTTATATCGGCGAAAGAGTTGCCTGGATAAAGTGACAGATTGACTTTCTAAACAAAAACAAACAAACAAACAAACAAAAAAATGCTGAGGCAACGAAGAACAATCAGAGTCGGCAAAAACTCCATGGAATTATGAAAGAAAAGGAAACTGCTCCAGATTCATGATGTTCCATGACAGGCCTGAGTGTCTGGGTGGTGCATGAATTTGTATGTGAATTTTAATTCACTAGACATGTCGTCGTCCCAGAATTAAATCGTCGTGTCTACAACATAAAACTCTTTTGGTTAGGACAAGTTAATTCTGGGGTGACGATATTGTCAAAAGCTCCAAGTTGCAATTTTACAAGAGAATTAAATTAGTGACATAAATCGTTTAATCTGGCACTGAAGGGACAGATTGTGTTTCTGACATGATATGTTATGCCAGTCTCTTTGTGATTGTCAAAACTTTTGGCATCATGTTTTGTTAGTTATGTGTGTGTGTCTGCTGGTGACTGGACCGTCTGAAACTGCCCTGCGCCAAATCATTTTGTGACAAAGAACAATCAGACAGTGACACCTGACGGATACAATTCCCGACATACAGACAGACACATAGTTTTCATACCTCTTCTTCCTCGTCTGTGAACTGGCTCTGTTTCTCGTGTCGATAAAATTCGACAACGCCTGCATGTGGACGAAACAATAGACAAGTGATGAAAATATTCAGTGAGTGGTCACGTAAACTTGTCTACCCGTTTGTACATCTCTATCTGATCTGTGTCTTCATATAAGTTAAACATGCACATTACATTCTCCAACTCCCATCACATCCAGTCACCCGGGAAAACCCTTCGGTTTAAACTTTGCCTTTCCTTCCAATGTTACAAATGCAATTTCCCTTCCATTGCTGAGAGTTAAAAATGGTGCAGAGACCAAGAGAATTAGTGATAGTAGAGAGTTAGGAAGAGTCTCTGTCTCTTTCTCTCTCTCTCCCTCTCTCTCTCTCTCTCTCTCTCTCTCTCTGCATGTATGAGTATGTGTCTGTTTGGAAGGAGGGGGAGGGGGGAGAAAGAGAGAAATAGAGAGACAGAGATGGAGGGATAATAATAATAGATGCCTCAGAGTTTTCTTGGTAAAAGTAAAGTTATTAGCCGATAGACAACAAATTCACGGCAAGGCTAGTCTTGACCCACGACACACACCTCTCTAACATCCTGTCATCCTCACTCCCACTCTTCTCCCTCCCTCTTCCCCCTTTTCTACCCGTCTCAAACAGACAAATTTTGCCCCATGGCATAATAACAGATAAATCAGGCTTCTTATCACACAGACACACAATTCCGTGACCTCTGTCTGTCTGTCTGTCTGTCTGTCTGTCTCTCACTCACTCACTCACTCACTCACTCACTCACTCACTCACTCACTCACTCACTCACTCTCTCTCTCTCTCACGCACACCCACAGACACACACACACACAGACACACACACACACGCACGCACGCACGCACACACACAGAAGCATGCAAGCTGGCCCGGATTCACTCATACCAAAGCAAACATCGTCATCGTCCAAGATGGGCAGGCTGAGCACACTCTGGGCTTTATTGTTGCTCACAGTCAAACTGTCAGGTCGCCGCTTCTCCTGCAATAGTGTGGTTACCTCTTGAGACTGCATTCAGCAGTAAAATCTTTGTCATAATTATCATCAACATTATACATTACTGGCACAGAGAATGTCAATCGGCAACTAACTCAAGTATAAACAAACAACAAATACGCTTTATTACATAGCGTTCAACTCGAAGAAAAACAAAACAAAAGCAAAAACAATTACGCCACCATCACTTTAATTCTGTAGAATTATGAAATACAAGAGCAGATTGTCAACTGGTGACTAACTCAATACACAAGCATAACCACACAAAAATCTGACGAACCCATGGGTAGAAAGCCACTGAAGTTAAAGGAGCCCCAAACTTTTAAGCTTTCATCTGGACATCATCATCGTCATATATATAAATATATACATATATATTCAAAAATATCAGCTTGATTACCTCTAGCAAAATACATTATGACAAAGACCACGCAGATCCTCAACCTACCCCTAGCAGATCGTTCAGCCTTCTGGGCTCCTTGGAATAGGCGACAGCGGCAGCGACAGAGGTTCCCACACCAACACGCTCCTGTACCCCATATATCACTTCACCACTGCAACGATGGAAACAGGGTACGCATTCAGCGCTATTATGTGTGATAAAAATGTTGGGGCAAGATTATACAAAGCAGGGCGAGGAACCAGCTGAGTGCACAAAAGAAAGGGCTATAGGGGGGCATGGCAGGATAGCGGAGGAGGAGGAGGGTGGAAAGGGGGGGGGGTAGCTTTGAAGGAGAAAGAAAAGATAAGACTTTAGAGATTTTAAGAAATTGGGAGAGGAAAGATATGTTAAAATATTGATTTTTAGGCTGTTTGAAACGCAGCAACAAATGGACGCTTTCATAAGAGAACTATTGCTTTTGAAAGGTGAATAATTAATCTGCATAGGCCTGTATGCCAAAGGACACATTTCACTGATTTTTGTAAGACTTGGGCTAGAATAACCAAATTATCTTTCTCTTCCTAAATCATTTACCGATCATTTGTCGCTACTGTGCTTCTCAAACAGAAGTTAACCGGTTACCATCATGTCTACAGTAGTTGAGACAAATGGCGTCTCTAGCTCACCCCCTATTTTTTTTTTTCACCAGATAATAACGGAAAGGTTTCTATACTTATCCCTGAGAAGAAATAATGTAGTTGTAGTTACGGAATTTTAGATGCATACTCACAATTCATTCTTTGAAATATGTGTCAGCTCCTGGAGAGAAGAAAAAAAAAATTAAATATGCTATTTATTTCAGCTCCAACTCCTTCCTGATCACTCGCGGCATGTTATAAGGGGCAAACATGTCTGCCATTCACTGACTAAACTATCACAACCCAATTTATGTGCCATTGTTAGATCTATTGTATTTTGAAATTTACATTGATGGTTCTTTACCAACAACTTCTGTCTTTTTACTTAATCATTTATCATTCATTCACTTATCTATGCCCATCAGTTCGTCCGTCCATCCGTTCAAAAGTTCATCCGTCACGAATCATAATGGCACTGAAAAGCACACTCACCTGTTGTTCTGGATCACAGCAGTACAGAGTATAAACATCTGCCGACAACGCTGAAAATATCAAAATTGAAATAAATGAAAGGCTTCGTAAATTTGAGTTTCTAGGTAGGAATGTTAAATCTGCACTTACGTGGACCTATCAGAAGTGTTGAAATTAAAACCTGCACCATAATGGCTGCAATTATTCCATCTTAACATAGAATCTGTATTTTCCCCGACAAAATATACGAAACATCTTACATTTTTCTCAGCTGAGTTTTCGTCTTGACAAATGTTTGATTGAAACAAAGAAATGATTTCATCATCTAGCATGCAGGCTGGCTTAAACATCCAGCTGAAGCAACTGACAAACTCACCGGCCGCCACACAGTCTGCCAACTCCAACAGCACCAGAACTTTTCCATTGGTCTGTTTGATGTCCTTGGACAGCTCCTCTAGAACTTTTGTTTTGCTGGCCTGGATTTTACTCTGGATAGCGAGAGGTCGGGAAGAGACGAATAGAAGATCATATTATAGTGTGGAGAGAGATGCTCCGACAATGTGCATGAACCCCCAACATTTTGAAAATACACGAAGGCATGGTCATAATTTACAAAAGAATAATTTTGATCAACTTAAATTAGATACGTTTCACAATTCAAACGGCAATAGTATCAAACAGGCATGTTGTATTTTTAAACATTTTTATCATTTAACTCAGGGAGACGGGGGCATTTTACTTTATAGTGGTAAATATTTCAAAAGCAAATCAAATGCAAATATTTTTAGAAATATGCTCGCGCTGATTGTACTGTACAATAAATGAACAAATGAATGAGATTTCCTCAATAGTCTTGACTTTATGTTTAAACACAAGCTATTAGAATTATCTTTACAGAGAACAGGATGGATCTATTCGGAAACGGTAATTAGACACAGTCTTATCCCCCAAACCTAAGCAGAGAAAATTACATAATTGTCCACGGACACGGTTTACAAAAGTCCCAGCATCTGTCGTTCTAATGTCACAAAACAAGTACTGGGCTACAGACATTTTGCAACTGGTTATTACAGCTGAGTCCCAAGTCTCAGACAGTGGGAACTCAAGGTCCCACTATGGGTGGCTGCAGGTGGTAAATCTGGAAGACAGGCACTTTGGCATGTTGAAGAATGGTGAGGCTATAATACATGTACATCGTCACACTCCATCCTGAGCACGAAATTATCCATTAACGTGGGACTTCAGAATCCGAGTGTGCAAATAGCTCATATTCGATTAAGCACAGACATGGAAATCCCCGTGGAGTTATTGTATCCCTGCTAAAAATAGAACACTCACCTATGTATGGTACACTCAACTACAAAATGCAATTACAACAGTAGAACCCAAGATTTTGGAAAAAACCAGACACCGGAAGTACGTCAGACGTTTTGCAACTTCATTAAATCATTCACACCAATCACTACTTCTACCATTCAGAGGTACCTAGGTTCAACAGACTCACAGAAAATTGTTTTAATGATTCATTTCCCACCCACCGTAACAAAGTCAAACCTAAAAGTGATGCAAACTTGTGAACAGTTTGGAGCGCTTATTTTGTATCCCTTGTTAAACATAGAGGTCAAGATTTCCAGCCCTTTGCTTGGACGGAGCAAATCTAATACTTTGTTAAGACAGGGAAACTTCTATTGTTACCTTGTTTACTTTATACTGTCTCTATAGTAACCATTGGGAATGAAGCTTTTATTTATTCTCTTATTCTTGTCTTCTGTACATAACTGTTCACTACCATCAAGTTCAAAGCCAAGATGGTACTAACGTTGAGGAGGTGGACATGGTCTTGGCAGCAGAAAATATTCTATTTTAAAATTTATCATCAAATGATACAGATACACAATTCAAATAAGCTGGAATAGAGGAAAACGAACTAACAATGATTCTCACCTTCCATCGGGTAAGAGCACTATGTCTATCTGAACCTTCACCTGGACAAGGAAGAGAGAATAGCACTTCCGTTGACATGTTAATATTCAATAAATTTATTCAGTTATGAAACATTTTAAAACATAAAGCATTTCCATTGACAATATCAAACCTAATCACACAGTTGTCAGAGGAAAAAAGCGTGATAATTCAGGGGATTACAGAACAGACATTCAACCAACAGAGACAAGGACAGATAAGAAAAAGATAACGAAAATAAAGAGAGAGAAAAAAAAAAAGACAGACAGACAAAAATACAAGCAGACGATAGAGTTCGGGACAAAATAAAGAGAAAAAGGAAAACACAAGTAGTTTTCATCAAATCGGTATTCAACTAATGACAACTAATGAGAGTAAAATCTCGTCTCCTTTAAACATTTCCCATACCCCCCCCCCCCCTTTCCATATGCATTCCCTTTCTTGTCCCCTTTCCACCCCCCACTTCCCTTATTTCATCTGCTACTTATTGAGATTTGTCAAGTGGCCCACTCTTTAAATTCCGAGGTGATAAAGACCAGTTAACCTGTCAGAAAGTTCGAATTTGCCAGAGAGAAGAAAAACAAACACAGATTAGAACGATTCAGATGACCAGTTAGATAGTTCTGAGTGGTTTTTGGCATGGTTAATTTCAGTTTGATGAATGTCGATGATTTCTTCAACATCTGTAAAGTGTAGGACCATTTGAGCGGAATGTTGCTGGAGTCAAAAGCCAGAGGGGAAAAATGAGTGTTTTTCCTTTTGCATTTGAAAAGGTTGGATGTCACGAAGCAGAGAACAGTCAATCTTGTTTTGTTTTCAGGAATCTGTGAATGCAATGGACTTTGAGACAGTTTTGAGCAAATTCATTAGATGTCCACTATAAGAGTTGTGGACTTCCAAATCCATCACAGCTTCCTGATCCATCGCTATTCGAAACAGCCTTATTGGTGAAAAAAAAGATACAGACACGAAACAGACGGACAGTCTTACCGTTGGCAGTTGAAGGCTGGGTTCTGGCACTGGCATAGCGGGAGTGCAGGTTTGTAGTCTTTCTCTGCAGCCATCTCTCTACCCGCTCATTCGATACGTGATTGTTCACGTGGTGGTCGAGGACTTCAGGATTCTGTTTCAGGTACTGGCTGACCAGATCTGGAGAAAGATCTGAGGAAACACACGGACGTTTTGAGATCAGAACTTTTGAGCATATGCAATCGTCTATCTGCAAAACGGCATACATTGTCCTGTTCCAGAGTCATACGTTTACATAGTACAACATGGTTTGTAAGATTTACCTTACAAATGTCACACAAACAACTCCTTAAATGTCATGAGTTTATTCGCTAGATATGATTTTTTTTCCCACATTCTTGATCTAGTTCCCGCAACTTTTAACAATTATATGAGAGGCACAGATGGCATATTTCATCACATGAAAGACAGTACAGTGTACCCAGAGACACAATAACACTGGAATAATAAAATACACATAATACGGTGATGGTGATGGTTGTAAATGTAGACTGGGGTGGGATGTTTGACGTTCACAATCAGTCTTACGAAGCAGTGTTTAAAGCACCCTTTAAGCCTCAAATTTAGAGGATACTAAGTTAAATGTGAATCTCACACCCACAAACTTTACTGTGGAACAAGGTAAAAAAAAAAAAATAAACGTTATAAAAATCATGGAAAAATCATATAAAATATGAATGGAAAGAACAATTCAATCGTATGTGTAATAATAATAGTGATAGTAATATTTCAGTAACAAAACCAGCATTATAGCTACGATATTATAAACAATCAATTAATTCATGCTGTTTACAAACAGGTTTGTATGATTTTCCCAAAAAATAAACATATTATTACATATGACCTAACTGTTAGACAAATATGATGATGAGTTAGTTGAGCTGGAAGCATAATGATGTACTAGACAAATAGATTGCATAAGGAGTGATGCTTTGCGGTAACTGTCGGTTATGTAGAGATGCGATTTAATTCGGTTTGTTCGTGTTTCATAGTTTCACGTTTTTGTTATGAACATTATTTTCACCTGAGTCTGATTTGCCTTATATATTGCTAACAGGTGAAAGTTATTATCTATAAAATGTCTGAGGGTTCTGTGGTTAATTATGGAGTTTATCCGAGTGAAAAACCCAGGTTAATGCAAAAAGTGGTCAATAATTGATAAGCAAGCTGAGACTAAAGCTGTAAAATGTAGCAAACAAGTTAAGACAGCAAAGCAGGATACGGTTTGAGAGCATCTAAGTCTTCAAAAGCATAGCAATATGCGACCATAATGAGGGAAATATTAAGCTGTAATTCTCTTTTATTCCATACTCCCCACCTCTCTGTAGTCTGGGTGTCCAACCTTATGCTCTTTACGTATCCTCATTCCAGAACAAAGAAATGACAGATTGTGAGGAAAGCAACATCCTCCCTCCCCCCCCCCCCCCCCCCATCTACTACAAATTACTTGTTTAATGTTTCACGATCTTTCAGCACGGTGAGCACAACTTTAACCAAGTTGAGAGAGACGTAACAACAAACTACAACAATCAATCAGCTGTCTTCCTTCGTTCTGTCCGACCCATCCACATGCAGCCTATAACTTATAGATAAACATAATCGTTCAGAAAAATGGGTCCGATGATTATGATTAATTTAAGGATCAATAAGTTTCAAATTTGTGCTCACATTGATGACATCGCAGTTACTCTGGATATTCAACACAACAGTGAAACCATAGACATTGTGACAATTTGAGATAAAGAGAATAAGAAATCAGAGATTGAAAGATGGGTGTTCAGCCTCTACATGCTGATTTTGTCAGTTCAATGGACATAACACCGGTGTACTGTTGGAGTTGCATAGGCAGAACATTCCTCTTCCTCACTTGCTCCAGTTCGATGTGTCTCTCTCTCTCTTTCCCGTGTTTCCCTGCTTTCCCACGCCAACACTCACGGTCTTCCTGCTTCCTCGTTGTTTTTGTTCGTTTGTTTATTTTTTTTTTTTAACCCTCTACCTGTCATTCTCTCTTTCTTTTTCTCTCCCTTTCTTTATTTATATTGTTGCCCACCTCTCTCCCTCTCTCACTCCCTCTTTTATTTTTTCTCTCTCTCTCTCTCTCTCCCCGCCCCCCCCTCTCTCTCTCTTTCTAAGCATATGTCGAGGACAGATTTCCGGACACAAAGCTGGAAAAGAAGACAAGAGGACGACACTAATGAATCAAATTCACTGTGCGTCTTACCTTCTTCGGACTGAAGTTTCCGTTTCTTGGCCGAATTCATTGTGTGACGTGTCTCAGAATCGAAGCACTACTCCATTCCTTGTTGGACCTTAACCATGTGTCACAAAAATACACACCAAGTCTCCTTCTTTACACTTTGATATGTCCATAAATAAGAACGGGGAGGAAAAAAAAAAAAGGAAAAAAAAAAAAAGTTCCCACTGACAAGAAATTGTAGATCTACTTTCTATGAGAATAGTTTTACAATACCACGGAGGTTCCAAAGTCAATTACAACGCCACTCTTTTCGGGTTCTTGTCCTTGTTTAGACACCTTTAGGAGAACCTCATATATCATTGACCTCGGCTACACAAGAAGGATCACAACACGCAAGTCCTGGAAATACTCTTCATTGTTGTTTTACTCGCCTATTGCCCCATTTTTTTTTCCTAATTGTGTTCTTTGCCTCATTCGATTTATTAGCCTTCAATTACATGGAGTGCCCTCAGACTACATTTATAGAAGCGTGTAGAGCCTTTGCCTCTGTTCATTCGGCACGCATGACCCACATATATAAGAACAACTTGCAGCATAGGCGCAAGGCAGAAATTTAGTGTGATTATAAAAACAGCTCACTTACACTGTCAGTCAACAACACATACTTGTTCTGTTTTGTTATACAGCTTCTAAATATAATTTTGAATGTAACAAAAGCCTTAAAAAAAGTTTATTTTCAAATGAATATAATTTTTCTTCCTTGGGCATCGTAAGCTTATTCACTGTTTCTCGCAGGCTCATTTTGTGCTGAAGACTTTGATTTCCAAATTTCACTAATTAAGAATGAAAATTCCATGTTCATCGCTTGGTTAAATCACTAATACGATGGCAGTTTAGTGTTTGCTCCTGCTCCATCAATCTAGCAAGGACTGGTCAGTATGGCTCACCCCGGACACAGTGAACAACAATTAGGTATTTTTTTTCAAAATCACATGACCTAGTGAACATCGCTCACATGTGGCTTTGTTTACTTGCTCTGGGCATGGTAGACAAATCTGGACGAATGGTGAGATCTCAGACTTGTCACTTCATATAAACAAAGCCACATGTGAGCCATGTTTCCTAGGTCATGTGATTTTGAAAAAAATACCTAATTAGCAAATGTGAGTCAGTCTTGGTGATGAATGTTTGAATTTTATGCTTTTCTGTTGAGACTTCAGATAAAAGATCATTTGTGTTGATGGATGTTTCAAAATGTTGTGGTTTACTGAAAGTATAACACAAAGTACCCAGGCTAATAAAGATATCTCTTACTAAACATAAAGAAAGAAAAAAGAAAAAAATGGAGAGATTACTGAACAAATACCTTTCTTAGGTTTGCTGGCTGCTGGTTTGCTGGCAGGTTTGGTAGGTGCTGGTTTGAACATATCATCATCATCATCATCATCACTGATGGGGTACAACTCCTTGTTGCTCAGCACTGCCAACAGATGAAATATTGCCAAGATGAAAACCCTCATCAAATAATAAACCGTCACTAAAGGTTTTACACGTTATATAATTTCACGTTTTACCCAAGACTACCAAAGAACTGACAGCAACCGATATAAGTGTTGTCTCCATACTCCTGCAAGGGCTGACAAACCGCCACCAAAAAAACTGAATTTCTCTCCATTTTTATGATTTTTCATTGCACACAATTAACAAATGCATTAATAAAAAAAAAAAAAAAAAAATCCCAGAAACAACTGTTAATGAAACCACTGGTAGAATAACTGACCCATTTCAAAATTTGATCTCCATACAGTTGAAGGGTGTCCCATTTTTCTACATGCCAGAGCTGTTTACCATTAGGCTTACTAGCCTTCAATTTCCACACACTAACAGTGCTGGACCTTGGGTGTGTAAATTCCAAGTCTTCTTTGCTAAGAGATATCATGGTTTGCTATCTGACTTACAAGCTTTTGAATGTTTGACTTCCTCATCACTGTCGGAGGAAAGATCTGGGAGTTCCTCTTTCTTCTTGCTGGCTTTCTTAGCTGCTGGTCTGTGGACAGGACAGGTAGCACAGTAAATATTGGACCAACATCAAGACTGGCATGGGGAATTACTGAGTGAGTCACATCAATTGTAGTTACTGTTCAATCCTGCAAAAACTGATCTTCCATCTCATGACACACAAAAATGTTCTATAGCTTTCTTGATATCAAGAAGCTAACCAACAGTCCACACAATTCAGTATATTTTGTGACACTTCAGAACTGATCAGATGAAACTGTAATCTGTGTTTTTCCTCACAAATGTATAAAATTGTGAGATTAGGCAATCCCACTTTATAAAAAAATCCCACTCAAAACACTAGAGAGAAGTTAGGTGATGTACCTTGATGAGAAAAATGAAAATGCTGAGTGCAAAACAAGAGAACTGGCTAGGATAAAGACAATACATTTTTGCAAAGAACAAATTAAACCATAAAAAATAACATAACCAACATCCACAATATTTAAACAATAACATGAATAACAAGTTGAAATCCATGTGTGATCACTAACTTTGCTGCTGGGGCTTTCTTAGGTGCTGCTGGCTTCTTTGGTGCAGGTTCCTTAGCTGGCTTAGGCTTAGGTGGTGGCTTACTCTTGGGCTTAACATCTTCATCACTGCTCAGGACAAACTCTGCATCACCATCATCATCAGCACCAGCATTGCCATTCATGGCCACTGGTTCGTCCTCAATGTCTCCATTCTCTGCGGCTGCGATAGCTCCAGTCTCTGGGTCGAAGTTCTTGAAGCCGCCACCTTCTTCATCATCCTCACTCTCTATCTCCTCCTCATTGTCAAAGTTGTACTTGACTTTAGAGGCTGTGGGAGTAGAGCACACACACAAATCAGGGCACTGGGACAAAACTCATTATAAACCACATAATGGAAAAATGGTCTCTCAGTGTTACTTTACTTGTATTTTTTTTTTTTTTTCATTCTTCCCATCTCTGCTGTTTATCTAAAACAAACGGCCATGGGGCAGACAGGGAAACGAAACAAGGAATTTGCCCCCCCCCCCGCTTTCCCCTGGCCATTTAGAAAATGAACTCAGACAACTGTAACACAAACAGAACAGAACTTGCAATTCAGAAAAGCAAAAAAAAAAAAAAAAGGGTTGAATGCCACAGGGATGATACAAAATAACTGTTATAGTGTTCTGTCCTATAATACTGTACATATAATTTCTACGGTATAAACTCTATGCTGACCTTGATACTAAGAATTTTAACACTGCATTTCGCTCTTGGCTTATGGGTGTCCCATCAGATACAGGAGTGAGACCAATTCCATTTGGCTTATAACGAGTTTTGATGCTTGAGGTTTTACCAGGACAACTGTCCCCCAAACGGGACACTGTCCACCTGAGACATCAGCAATATCTATTCATAATATATGCAAACTCCTGCAACAACATATCCTAGCTCTCTCCCCCACACGATGTTCTTGTTTTTATCTACACATAAACCATTTTTGTCAATTTTATAACATTTTTAAAGAAACCATACTTCATGATTTCACTATAGAGAATCTATATTTGAAGTCCTGTCTTTTTTGCCTGGGATGTTGATATTTTCTACCCATTGTAACACTAGCTTATTAACCCATTCAGTACCGGGCCTGACTACATTTTGAACGCTGAAGTACCAGCACAAGGGAGATAATTGGGACAAAAGCTCCAGTGGTTGTGGAAAACAATTAAAATAAAATATGTTTTACATGTTTTTTGCGTGAAATCAGGTGCAGTTGGTTGAGAAATGAACGCTGAATGAGATAAATGTACTTGTTTTGGGATATAACAGCGGCAAAACCATAAAATTCACATTGCACCCGTGCCGGCTTGATTACACAAATCTAGAGCTCTAGATCTTCACTGCTAGATCGAGTCTAGATCTAGATCTAATTTCATCATCATTACCGCGACTCTCTTCTTCTAAATTATGCTCAAATTCTTTATCTACGTCTGATTTATTATCATGTACATATTTCACATCTAAAACGCTTGTTTCTTCATCATAATGTGATGGTCCCGCACCATCCGTTCGTCAGACTGTTCAAAAATTTAATGTGATCTTCAAACGATCGTAGCGATCAAACGCATCGTTCCAATATGGCGAAATTCGGCAGTAACTTCCCTTGAGTACTCTTAATCATGTTCCCGCGAGATCTCGTACATAGGGCCGGATATCCGTTTGTTAATAAACCGAAAGTAAAGGCGATACATAGCGGGCGTTAGCGGCCGCTGCGGTACTGAATCGGTAGCGGGCATTAGCGGCCGTTGCGGTACTGAATGGGTTAAGCAAGTCAAAAGATAATCATGAACTGGCATATGACAGAAAGTTTTAGACTGGGGAAAATTTTCCCTGAAGTATTAAATCCTACCAAACTGATGCAGAAATTAGCAGGTAACTGCCTGAGTTGTAACTGCATTGGACATCTCTGAGTTTTGCTGTGGCAAACAGTCTCCCATTCCTCACCTGCTGCCCTGCGGGCTGTGTCCCTTGGTATAACAACATCAGCAAATTTATCATCGTCATCTAGATCGCTGAGATCTGCGACATCAGAGCCCTCGCTGTCTGACCATGGATTCCTTTTCTTGCCACCTTTCTTGGCTTTGGTCGGTGATCCAGCCGCCTTCTTCTCTCGGGCTGGTAACACAATAGAAAGTCACATGTTCATCCTTACAATTAGGAAATAGCATTTCTTCAGGTGAAAAATATCATGCCTGAGATTTAGCAAGCCAGGCTAAGCAGCCAGCCGAGCTTCTAACCTGGGAAGTTCAGGTTGCCAGAAAATATTTCAGGTTGCCAGACCCTTTGATCGAAAATGCAGTTCTAATTCAAATTGTCTTACTATTTCTAATAAACAATACTTCCAATAACAACACTGTTTCTGATGATAATTTTTAGATAACAAATTTATTCTGTTTTTATTGATATACCGTACTGTACAAAATCTCTACCAATGGCAGTGATTTTTAGGTCGCCAGCCAGGCGAGCGGTACCGTAAATCAAGTTCGCCAGACACCATTTTTAGGGGCCACTGGCGAGTTGGCGAACGTTAAATCTCAGGCATGAAACAGGACAGAAAAATTATTATTATTATATTTTCAAATTAATAATTAAAAGATACAAGGACACATTTTTATCCCATGAGGGACTGCCATGAGGCATAAGTGATTTGATCAGTTCTGCCATCTGCCAATGTGACCCTACTGAAATACATTTCACTGGCTTGTTTCTTTTTCAATGACACTATCTGATAGCTCACATGCTGAGGAAGGCCATGAGATACAAGCTGTATTTTTGAGTAAATCTGATTATGTCATTACTGTCAAGATGTGATTTGTTCCCCATACAGGATAATCCATTCCTTAATACTTTTTTCCTCCATGACATCATTTTGACACTCTCCACAATCTCAGCCTGGCTGACATCAACAAGACAGTCACTCAGATGTCAACAATGGGCATGCTTATCAAAATATGACACACTTGTTTCAGTCACATGCCTGGTCTACCAAGCCATACGGTCAATCACTGTTACTCACAAAGTGCAGAGTTCTACTTACTGGCACCTGCCCCTGCCCCTCTCCCTCGTCCACGACCTCGTCCTCCTCCCCTGCCCCGCCCTGAGGTAGCTGATCCTCCAGCTACTGAACCACCATCTACACTGCCATCTTCTTCTTTCTTGAAGAAATCATTTGTAGCTTCGTCATCTCCTAGCTCTTCTTTCTTAATCTGTCATAGATATCACATAGAGCAATTAAATCATTTCACTACATGTTAATAATTACATCTGTTTTTACATGTGTTTTCATACCTGTACAATTTTCTCCCGTAGCATATGAAAGTTCTCAATGGCTGATTTCCTTCATGGTCACAACAACAACAACAACAACAAAAATAAAGGAAAAAAAAGTCTCTTTGCCTGGCTGAAATGGCTGGCTTATGGACTACATTCCTCTCCTTAAGATATTTTCCTATCCTTATTCACCATTCTATGTAAACACACCATAGTTCGTGAATAAATCTGCAAAATCAGAATTCTAGACCACAATGGAATTTTTCAAAAACAAAATTGAAGACGTGCACCGATTTACAAAATTACAGTTTGAGCCTTTTCAGAATTATCATCTTTGACATCCAACATGTCTATGTAAAACAAGTCTCTCCTGAGCAAATTACTTCCTGCTGACGTAGAAGACAATCAAATTATCACTCACCCTTTCTTTGAACAGTCTCTTGGCAGCATCTTTCTCTCCCTTGGCCTTCACAGCCGAACTGATTTTGGGCACGACACGACGGCCCATAGGGGAAGGCAAGGTATCCACGATAGCTTTCTTGGGCTTCACTTTGCCAATCTTGCCCAGTTTGACTGGTTTTTCTGCCGTCTCTGATTCCTTCTCTAGACGTTCTACCTCCTGAGAAAAAAAAAAAAAAAAGTGTTGCAGAACATTCAAAATTACATTAACTAGCACTTCCATTTCATCCATACTAAAGTACAACATCACAGCTGCAACCACTATGGTACTTTTGATAGTTTGGTCTCCTCAAAATCTCATTCTTTTTTTGTCTTATCACCAACTGTTACAAATAACACTTTTCAACAACTTGGGATTACATACAAGAGCCAGAATGCAAGATGTAAAAGATGCTTTAGCAAATCCTAATATGAAATGTTATAAGATTTAATTAAATCCTCAATTGCTTGGCTCAGTCCCATATGAAGGACACATCTACACCTTCCATGGAACTTTCAAACCATGAACTTGACTGAGTCAACATTGTTATGCTCATACTAGAATTAGCCAAACTGAGTTCAGGGCATACCTGAATACTTTGATTGCTCTTAAAGCATTGTTTCCATGTTATTGCAATAAAAGTTTGTTCTATTTGAAATAAAATATGTCTGCGATTTATATAGTGAAATGAAACTGTTTTTTTTCTGTTGTTCTCCAAATGGCCAAAAAATGACTCTGATATTATGGTGATGCCGTACCTCCAGTGTGACCATAAAGGCGTCCAGGTCATCCCTCCACAGATCTTTGGGTGTTTTCCTCCTCAGCTGCCTCAACTCCTCAGCCTGGTAGATAGAAGACAAACAAAATAATCACTTAAATGTCAATGACACTGCATTTCCTTGATTCTGAACAACACACTTGCTGCACACATGTGGATGTACTGATACAGCAAATTTTCTGGACATGCACCATTTATATTTACCCTAATGAACCAGTAGATTTTTCCAGCTCCTGTTCTCTCGATGAACCACAGCTAATAAACCAGAAGGTGAGATGTGCCCCCCTCCCCCATGTCATTTGTAAGTCATGCCATTTACAGTAAACTCTTATATTGCTTGGTATAGCTCTCTACTGAGGATGTAACTGAGGCCTTGTCATGCCCCTCCCACCCAGTCTCTCTGTGTGGTTCTCACCTTGGTCTACAACACTCTGACAGAATTTGTGACCCTTTGTTCATTGTTTACATCTTCACTCAATAGTTTTTCATTGATATTTTCCTTTTGCTTCCTCACAGGAGGTTGTCTAAATTGATCTTACTAGTATATCTATTTACAAGACAAAATGAAAAAAAAATTATAAAATTTCCTGTGAAGGAGAAAAAGGAAAATATCCATTGAAAAAAAAAAAGAAAGAATGCTGAATGTGAAAATATAACAAAAATTTGTAACGATTTTAATGACTATCTTGATTTTATAAAGGTTGCAGCTCTATGACATTTACCTTGGCGTCCCTCTGTTTACACAGCTCATCTTTCTTCTCCTTGGTCAGGTTCCACAGCGGCATACTGAGGATGTAGTTAAAGTCTGGCCCTGTGGTCTCTTCTTCGTCATCTTCTGTGTCCATCAGGTCATCCTGGGCAACAGGGGAAACAAATCACACAATGTCAGACAACTGTCACAGTTCTGGCCCTTTATCTTTACAAGCCAAGGGATCCAAGAGATAAAACAATCTACTCATCTGACCATGTCCAATGCAAGGACTGGTGATAGCTGAGAACAAATCTGTTCAAATGACCAACTCTGTCTTTACTTATGCTGATATGCTAAATAACATTACTTTGAGAACAATATGTCAAAAGAAATATCCCTCACTCAGCAGTATTTGAGAGCCAATAACCAAAATGATCAAAGCTGAGGAAGCAAAAACATTTTCTAACATGGGGAAACATCTGAAAATTAGTAAGAGGCCACAATGAGGAGTGTCTCCTTTAATTTTCCTGTTATTACACAATCAAAAATTTCAACCAACTACTTACAAAAGTGAATGGAACTATACATCACTACATTGCATAACGATTCAACGACAATAATGCAAATATGTAGTTATACATGGGAAAAAATATCCACTGCTACATGGAAAACACAAATACAAAATATTTTTCAATCCACAGAACACTCCAACATGCCACAACTATTAAAACCACACTGCTGTAACAAATGATCAATGTATTGTTCATATCAACTATGATGATGAAGGGTGTCAGCTGCCGCACAGGGTAATGGTGGAGACAGTACAATATCAAAATGCATACATAGAGAACAAATCAAATGTGAAACTATGCAGAGACTCGACGGTAAAGCACATACCTGCAGCAACCAAAAACAAAAGAATGATTTAGTCTTAGTTATCGTATTCAGAGATCTGTAAAAATAAGGCTAACAAAAATTGGTCACTGTTAATCAAAGATTTTTTGTTAATTTTCAGCTTCAGGTCATTGTCTCTGCCACTTGAGATTCTAATGCTATATTAATGAATTTTACATCCACCAAGGAAAAATGAAACTGAATTCAAGAGCCAAGCGGGCTCGAAAATTTGGGTAGCAATATTAGTTTCCTTTATTAACTCAATTCAAAATTCTTCATATTGTTTTCCACTTTTTTGATGTAGTTGATTAGTTGCTGGGGGACAGTCATCTTAGTTTTAAGATATTTTTTGTGAAATGAAACTTAAGAATGTTCATTTATTATAGGCCCTCAAGTAACATATATTATAAAAACTTCAAAGCATGAATTTCTCAAAATTACAAAACAAAAAAAATGGACACAAAATTGTGAATTGAGCACTACCCCCACAACAAACTTCATGTTGGTGCATATTTAGTGATATCTCCTACTGTGTTGGCTGATTCATGCCAGCGTAACAAATCCACCTATCATGTGAATGTCAGAGTGGCCAATCAGGGATGACAATCTGTTTACATTAAAAAGTAGGAAACATTCCTGGTATACTCTTTAGCAATACGTAACACTGAGATACATTGATGGTAAATAATACCAGATTTAGGAAAATTTAAGAGAAATTATCGACAGCAAAAAAAAAAAAAAGGAAATCCTATTAAAGTTAAAGTACAAAATTTGACATCCCTGGCTAATGTGGCCACCACTGGCTGATCAAGGGGGGTGGGGTGGGGGGTGGGGGGCAGCGCGTCAGGATCATCAAGCTTTCCAAATACGAAAACTGCTTGTTGATACCATTTAAAAAAAAAAAAAAAAAATTAAATCATATGAGTGTTTCGGTAACACTATGATCAAGAGCTAATATCAATGCTGCAGATTTCCATTTATGTTTGGCACGCAAGTAAAACGGCCACCTCAAACAGGTAACAATCTTTTCTTTCCAAATTCATGCTGAGGATCTTTATCACTTAAATATTTAGTGAAAAGAAAAATGTGGCTTGTGATAAACCATGTAAAAAAAACCCCAAAAACCTGATGCTTCTGGGTGTTCTCAAGAGCTTTATCAGTCTGAGCTTTTTTTCCATGTTTTTCAAGACAAGGAAAAGCAAAAATTAATGTTCCTTATGTTTCCAATATTTGTCCAGGTGAGTGGCAACCCTGAAATGTTGTCACAGCAGAGATAGAGGAAAATGGGACGGGATAACAAGAACTGGGTGATTGTTGTCCAACTGGGGTCACACACGACATAGAGAGAAATGGGCAATCTGACACACACTTAATGCCATAGGTGACACCTGGACACTTACAATTTTACTGCCATCCTAGTGTCATCACAGAGAGAAAGGAGGACAGAAAGATGGTATGTTAAATCAAACAGAAGTGAATAATCTACAAAATGTATGTAGTTCATATGTATATGAGCCATTCTCAAAAGGTCGACCATAAGATTGTCACACATAGAGCAATTTTAGAATAGCTTTAAACCAATCTGCAAACATACTAGATCAATACCTTAAGATGCTAGGTATATTACCTTAAAAGGAAAAGATAGTTCAACTCATGGTTGTTGTTGTAGGGGGCCTTAAAATGTAGATGTCCCATATTT
>JBCAUA010001206.1:0-11235 GCA_038406235.1 Peronia verruculata | reverse complement strand
CCCCCCCCCAAACTCACTATTTTGTACAGCTCTTTTTTTCTCCAGAAAACAGATAAAGGTTGGCGTGAAGTTTTGGTTGATGTGGACCCAAATGGCAAAGCTCTTAGATTTGTTCTAGCACCTGGGCAGACTCCAGCAAGTGTCGCTTATTTACATGTAAGGGCAAACCAAGATGTCTGCTTTTGCTCATGTTTAAGATAATTTAACAAAGATTGTGGAAAACTAAATCTATATTTTATTAGTATAATTTATTCTTGCATGTAGTTTACAAAAGCCAGTGGAATTTACATGGTATTCAGGAAATTTGTATTAATATTATTGTATTGTATTAATAATATTGTTACAAAATATTCCTTTAAGACTGTTCTCATACAACTGATAAAGTAAAGAAGTCTTTGATTGCAAGATTATCTGCTCAGTAGAATTCAGTCTGATATTATGAGATAGTAACTAACAGGAAATTTGGTCTCATTGTGTAGACTGTTGTTAACAGGAAATGTTGGCCTCATTGTGTAGCTTCATAAGAACAGACGATACACCATGTTTGATTGATAATGTAGATTGCTACTTGTATTTAGCTTCAGATGGATTCAGATGGATAGCAAGGATGCTAAACAACAAGATTTATTTTAGATTTGAATTTAAATCTACTGAGAGAAGTTAGGTGCTTTTTTAAAACATTTTTTTTTAAACTGTGCGAACTATTACCAGGAGGTCCCAGATGATGACAGAACCAACTTAGAAATCTGCCCCTCTGCTGGTCTGGTTGTCCAAGAGATGTGCCAAAGAATAACCAATCAAGGAGGATTTGCCTTGATAGCTGATTATGGACATAGTGGAGAGAAAGGAGGAACTTTCAGAGTGAGTTGGAAAATAATAAAACTGGCTTTGCAGCAGCAGTTTGGACTGCCTCAGACCAGCAGTCTCAGATGTATAATATGAGACGCAAAACGATGAAATCAGGCGCTTGTCAAACTGAGCCAACCGGAGAGATCATGTGATTTTCAACAGTGAATGAATTTTTGACGAATTTTTTTTTTTCACCAAACCCCTCTATATCAATCTAAAAATGCATTTCAGAGTTCAACTGACTGAAATAGAGTGAGTAAAGGCCCAATTAGTAAATTAGTGGCATGGCCTAACAAAGGTAAAGAAGGATTTACAAAAGTGATCGGCCATTTTCTCACTAAATTCAGCTGCAGCAACCGGTCACCCAAATCGTTTTTAATTGCCAATATCTCAACTTCTACTTAAGGTAGACCAATACTTTTTTCATACACTGAAAGGAAAATAAATAATCTTCACAGTGATACCAATAAGACGACATGCTCAAAATTTTATGAGCGCCTGATTTCATCGTGTCACGTCTCATATGTAGCTGCAAGATGTAAATCTGTGTGTTGTAACATCAAATATATTACAAAGGAAGATTGCTCCGTAAAGAACAAGTAGATTGCAATTTGGTTATTAAGTATTCTGTTGATTCCAATTATATCTAGGACTTTACCACAATGTGGTGACAGTCACAGGCAGAGTTCCATTTATGTTGGAAAGGGTTTTTGTTTCTTAATGGCCCTTTTTCGCTTTATGTGCAGAATGGACTGTAATTATGTATTAACTAACAATTCAAATAAATTTGGGCAAATGAATTATTGATGAAGTCCGTTCATAGCTGATACACATGGCATTTATGCAAACAATAAAAAAGGAAAGAAGGAAAAAGGCAAATTGTAAATGTAAGGAACACATGCCCACTTTTGCATGAAAAAACAATATGATGAAGGCTGCTGACAAATTATCGTCATCTATTTGTGTATGCTACCATATTCTGCAACCTTATTGACAATATCTATAGGTAAGTAAAGTAGTTTTACTCAAGGGCTAGGCCAAGAAAATGGAAATAAATTCATGTCAAGAAAATGGAAATAAATTTGTGGACCTAGGAAAGTTCAGAGTCTTCTGGATATGAAATTATTAGCCTAGTTAAAATGTGAATGCCACAGTGCTATGGATAATATGTGTAATCCCATACTGTTATGACTTTCCTCCTTTTCAATCGATGCTGATTTGCGATCCCATCTTTCATGAAGCATTAAAGATCCACAATATAGTAGAACTCTAGCTGACTCCATATAAAGCATATCAAAAATGTTGCTCTAGAGATAATCTTACTCACTTTTCTAGGCATTCAAGAATCATAAGCTCCATGACCCACTTGAAGAACCTGGCACTGCTGACCTCACTGCTGATGTCAACTTTGCGTACTTGAAAAAAATGACTAATCCCGGAGGTATGGGTATCACAATGATCATGAATTATGGCAGTTTCAGATTAGTTTGATCTAATTCCAGTTTCACACCATTCTGTTCTTAGTAGAGAAAAAAGACTGTTATCTAAAGAATATCAAAAATGTTTGTGGTGGAATGTGATATGAGATACAGATAACTGATATTTCATTTTTAGATGTCAATTATTATCCAAATATACCACCAAAAGCTAAGAAAAAGAACATGACTTTTGCTAAAGAATTAATTTATCTTTTTTTTTTCCATCCAGTGAATGTGTTTGGACCAATAACACAAGCAAGGTTTTTGAACAATATGGGCATAGGACTGAGATTGCAAGTGAGTGTATTTTGTGGCATACTGAACTAATTAATGAATGCCTATGACTGAAAGACATTCAAGAAAGTGAATGGGTTTTGTTGTTAAGCCAGTATTATAATTATAGACAGGCAGGGAGGAGTTAATAATGCTATTAGTACAAAGATACAGATGGAAAAATATGCTCTCAATAAACTAAAAACAAATCATAGTCAAATCAAACACTTTGTCTGAAAACAAAGGTCAGATATTTGACACCCCAGTGTTGAATCTATACTGCTATATGGCCTGGAAACATAAGCTCACCAAGACTTGCTTAGCAAAACTCCAGGCTTTTCATACAAGTGGCTGAAAATACTAAAGATCCAATGAACAGACATGGTTATCAATAAAAACATTAACAAAACAAAAAAAAAAACAGTTGGAAACTGAACCATGAAGAAATTAGTGGCAATGGATTGGTCATACCCACAGAAAACTTACAAACCAACTGTGTAAGGAAAGTTTAACATGGAATACATAGGTAGCAAGATTCAGAGGTAAACCGAGCAATACTTTGAGGTATGGGGCTGAGTAGGTGATGCTAAAGAAAATACTTCTTACTTCTCACAACATAAAAAAAAAAAATAATCAGGACAAGAGAACTTGATTGTAGAGGACTTATGCTCTACTGGGCATGAAAAGGTGCATGATGATGAATTTGAAAGTGTCTCATGAATGCAGTGGAAGTAACATCCATTATGGCAAGTTCTGTAATGAGAGATTTCAGTAGACACTGGAAGCCCTGTAA
This sequence comes from Peronia verruculata, assembly GCA_038406235.1. Taxonomy (NCBI): domain Eukaryota; kingdom Metazoa; phylum Mollusca; class Gastropoda; order Systellommatophora; family Onchidiidae; genus Peronia; species Peronia verruculata. The sequence goes on along the minus strand of JBCAUA010001206.1, from coordinate 7,842 downwards.
ATTATCAAATCTGAATTAAATGATGTAGTCCTTTTCACTGGCATTAGCCTAGCACATTATAGTAACATAGTACATTTATAGGACATCACCTTGATGTGACACAGGAAGCATGCATATGCACAGAAAAGGAGTAAAAGAAATCAAGAGAGAAAGGAAAATAAAGAAAGGGTGAAATAGGGATGAAGGAGGAAAAAGAGAAAGGTCCTCTCTCATGTTAAGCGCTAGAAGTTTGTGTAAATATTATATGCTTTTTCATCATAAAATGAACTGATGTTTTTGTGCCTACCAGGCTTCATGCGTTTGTGCTGTTGATTTTACCACGTTACTACTCAGTGCAATATTCCCTCCTGTGTCAGGGTATTATTATAGAATGTCATATCGTAATAGCTATGATCTTTAGAGTAAAGTTTTACATTATATTAAATATATCACTATGATTAACAGGTTGAATTAAGTTTTTAATTCAGTTGAACAGAAATTAGCAAATAGCAGAGGAGTTACTCTGCTTAAGTCAGTATGTGTATCAACTTGAAACTGTTGTATTAAAATGAGAGCGTTTCCTCTTTGGCATCATCTTTCTTTAGGCATTACTTCAACAAGCCAATCAAGACCACTGGAGCAGTCTGATTTCAGGCTATAAGATGTTGATGGCACCAGAGCAAATGGGAGAGCGCTTCAAGTTCTTGTGTCTGATGGGGAACTTACAGCAAAATTACACACCTGCAGGCTTTGTTGATATTGATCTGGGTAATTTTGATAGAGAAACAAAATAATTATTACAATTCAAAGAAAGCAGCTTCAACAGAAGGATAACCCAGCAAATACCCCAGGCCTGCTTTCAAACTGGCTGCAATCATATCAACCTGCTGTGAACTCTTATCATATACAAAGTTTGAGGAAGTGATATAGGAAACAAGATAGAGTGTGAAATTTATATTTGTGAGTGATATAAAGAGAGCTACAAAATGAATTTCATCGTTATGTTATGAATGAAGATTTTTTCTGCTATGTAGAGGAGTTAATGGAATCCTCACATTTTTAACTAGAATATGTGTATTTTTGTATCTGGTTCAATATGGGGGTGATTCTTAACCATCCGAGTAGAACAGTTTGAGCATAGACTCATGAGATTGAAAAGTGAAGAGTATCATATGCCCTAATCGCTATGCACTGAAATCATAAGCCCTGATGGCTGTGTACTGAATTACAATAGTGTTTCACAGATTTAAGTGATGATATAGAGACTACTGTTATGTGTCCAAATACTGAGAGGCTGATGTTTGAATTCATTTTAGCGCCTGAGATTGTTTGCATGTGACATTAGCAATATCTTTGTACGTGTATCAACAAAGAATAAAAAAAAAGATGCAAGGACGTGTGAATAAATTCGTAATATATGTATCTGTTCTAGACCTGACAGTCATGTCTTTTATCTATGAAGTGGCTGAATTCAATGGATAAGTGTGAAAGGCAGGATGGTAAAGAAAACACATAAATGCATACATAAATAAAGCATATATACAACTTTTATTCTAATAACATGTTTTTTAAAAAAAGTGATAAATGAAGTACATTGGCCATGAATACATATGCGTGTTGCTGATAAATTTACAAGATGTGAGAAAATGATGTCAATCTTATGCTGTTCAGTCACTCTGAGTCTTAAATTCTTCATGCAACTAACTCAGGAACTATTGCGCGAAAAATGTTTCATTTCAAAATACAGCAGTTCTGCACTTGTGCAATACCAATGAGCAGCTTGTAATCCATAAGGAGCATCTTACCTTAGGTACAAAGGCAGATCTAATATATACTTTGATACATTACTTTGAATGAAAAATAAGATCCTAGGACAGAGATCTGCTATTCCAAAGCAATAAAACCAGCTCTCTTGCACAGAGGTAACTTTCTGCCTAATGCAAAGTAATCCTAAAAAAAATCAGATTTCACTTGTATGAAATTTCAGTTAAGTATTCTTAGGAATGTTCTGAACTTTGATGATAATAACAAACAATAAGGAAAGGAAACAGTAAATGGGTGGGGAGCATTTTGAGACTTCAGTATGAGTTAAACTGCATTGTTTTGAAGGCATGCATTCTCAACCTAGAGCATACCTCTCTGATAGCTCTCATATATCAATTTGTGAGAAGAATTAGAAACCTCAGCATGGATTAGACTTTATTTTGAAGACATGCTCTTTCAAGCTCGGGCATACCCTCACTGATAGTTCTCACTGGTGTATGACTACTATGGCTCTTCACTTGACAAAGTCAGCAAACTTTTATAATCTGTTACACAAACAATGAAGATGTTTTTGTACACAGAAATGAGTAAAAAGTTTCCATGTTTAAATCATATTAAGGCAGTATTCTCTTTTGAATTTTTCTTGCATGGAAAAAAATTAAGTAAAAGCTATTACATAAGTACATTTTTAAAATAGGATATGTTTAGAAAGTGACAGCAAAGCTTTTGGACGGAAGAAAGTAAATTCTTTCTAGTTGGTTCTGTAATCATAGGTGCCATACCTATTAGCGCAATCAGTAGACTAGGAAATATCTGTCTAAACTGTAGCAAATCTGTTCCATTTGTTGTAGTTAAACAGTTGACAAATTTGGTGTGGAGAACCATTATGTTTATCACTCTCTTATAAATTATCAACATTCTAAGCCAAATTTGTCAAAGTTCCTCAATATAACTCCAATCCGTAAGTGAACTTTCCCCATGGCAATGGTCTGTAATCTGTATCGGTCTGCACCACTGTAAATCAGATCAGGATTTTTTAAGTGTGGGCCACCTCCAAGGAAAAACTGTGAAACACTCTCCATAAATGTGCCAACTGGGCGCCAAGTAGGACAGTCAATTTCATGTGTGCCTGGAGAAGTGGGCAGATGCACAAATCCATAACCATAGAGTTCATTGCGACCAAATGAATCTTGATGCCAAACCTGAAAGTGAATCCTTGGCCACCCTAGGAAAAAACAAAAAAACAAAAATGAATTAGTCTTTCTACTACTTTTGGTATGAAAAAAAAAAGAGGCTCTGGAACCCCTTGATGCCAGTATTGTTCTAGTGTACTGGACTGTGCTGATATGATAAAAATCAGATCTAACCTAGATACTAAACCTGATCAAGAAATCAACAATATTACTAGCATTAATGTTGCTGTGTGGACCTACTCTGAAACACGGCAACATGGTCCTGATATAGTCCCCACTAACATCAGAAACCATATAACTGCTGGTTATGGCATAAAGTGGGTCTGAGACTGACCAGCCTGTCGTGTATCTGTGTCGCACGCAGGTAGGCCGTGTAAGTCGATGATAGAAAGCTGATCGCAAACCCTGTATCTGCTTTTAAAATTCATCAAAATGCCCCCATCAAATTTTATTGCTACTGTCTAATAGTAATAACAAGGGTCTGAACAACTTGTGACAAACACAAAACAGTATTTTCCTTCTCCTGTAAAGTTGCCCATTTTGCAGTTACACTTTTTGCTCCTGACAGCAAAAAATCAAATTCATAAAATCTGAATTTAAAAACAGTTCAAAGAGACAAAAAGATGAAAGCAACATTTAAAACTGGAGAAAATGACACATGGTGGTTAATCAGATAAAGATCCACAAAATATTCTGATGTTTTAAAAATGTTCATACAAAGTTGTGGGTGAAATTTTTGAAATCTCCCAGCAGCCTGTTCATAAGCTATGTTAATATCCAGATGATATCAGACAAGGAACAAATGTGTTAGCTAAAATATTGCTCATCTAACACTTATTTAAGTATTCAATAACATCACCCATGGACCCCCTACAGTGGAGTCCAAATAATTGGAACACATCTAAATTGAATTTCTGCTAGTTTTGAATATTCCTGGAAGCTAGGTTTTTCCACTTCTTTGTTCTTAGTAAAAAATAATCTTTGTAATTCAAACTAAGTCTGCACCGCTCATCATAATTCGAATTTGGAAATTCAAAGTTTTTACTGCACTAACGTGAAAATCCGAAATTTACATGTCAAGTAGTCTGTGTTGTTTCACCCATCCACTCTGAACCACCCCCCGTGTTCCCCAAAACATGCACTGACATCTAGATCTACCACTGTTTCAACAAAGAATGATGCACTATGGATCAATATAATACGTCATCCCACCGCATTGTGCGTGCGAAGGACAAAGACGACTTGTGACCAAGTACATGGGCCTTGACCCACGAAAGTAAATTCTGCCTGGGAGACTGACCACCGACTATCAGTTTCAAAACAGCCATGAATGAACAGTACGTCCAAATAATGGGTAGGCCTAATGATATCACCATGGACCCATCAGCAAGATGATTGGTTTCAGTACACGCAATACACATGCTCCCTCTTTTTCAACCCACTGCTGCAATCTTTGTCGACTAGATCTAGTTTGAGGCTAGTGAAACACACCAGTGAAAGTCATTTCTCATAAGAAGGGTGTATTTGTACCGATCACAAAGCTAGTTCTACATTGCAGTTTGTAGATCTACACTTTGCGTTCTTCAGATCTAGATCTAATTCAGATCTCTTTAAATATCAAGACCCAGCGTGATGAGGAGAAACTCTCTCACTATAGAGGTAAGAATAAACTTGTTAACCAGAAACACAGACAAACTAAAAGACCTAGATCTAGCTAAAATTTAAAGCAAGCCTAAAGTTTAGTACAAGTAGCTTTAACATCAAGGGAAGTAACTATGGAATAGTTGTAGTTTTTTCATTTGACCATAACGTTAATTCGAACTTGCTTAATTTGAAGTCAGTTCTTTTTCCCTTCCACTTCGAATGAAGAGGATTCTACTGTACTGTCATTTGCCCCACCTCAAACATAATATAAATGATACGTTCTCAGTGTGAATGAGTAACATTTGTACCCTGGATTCCTTTTGTAGCAAAATGAATATCTATTGGATGGGCAAAATAGGCAGCATCTTGACTCTGTGGATTATCTACTTGAGTTTGTCCTTCTCGGAGACCACTGAGAATCTTCCAACCACCACCTGTCAGATAAAAAGTATTCTTTGTATCAATCTGTGTTGCAGACATGGTGTATATTTTATCATTTCAAGACGATCTGCTTTAAATTCTTTTCAAGGAGATGGCCATTTTGCTCAATTAGTGATTTCACATAAATACATAATTATAACATATTATCAACCAATAGATTTCTTATAAGAAACAATTCTTAATTTTGCCCCCTCACACAAATAAAGGACCAAAAAATTCTTTTGGTATAAATGAAAACTACAGTCAATAATATTCATCTCATTTTTTTCTCTGGACATTAAAATAAACAACAGTCTGGCAATACTCACAATATGGCAGTGAATACAATAAAGGAAATTTTCTCTCTGAAAATGAACATTTCATATTTTTTAATCTTATCTAAATCATGTCATATCTCTGCTTTGTAAGTCTAACTCCTTGAAAGTTTACTAACAGTCACAGATTGCTTCATTTCTATCCAGCTTTCAATACTTTGCTAACTATCCCTAAGTTTGTTTACAGTCTGAGATCTCTGTCAACAAACTGATAGAAGTTTAGAACACTAACAGAATTTACCTGTGTGGATACCCCATTTACAAAACAAGCTATGGTTTGGAAAACCAGATGCTCCAACAATCTGGCCAATAACATGCACTTCTGCCATCTGTAAGCAGTACGAAGAAATATTATGTGCACTAAAAAAAAATGTATATATCAATTTATAAAATTTGAAAAAAACTTGAATTGGATTCACATAACACAATCTGTATAAAAAATCTACAACAAAACCCATAATAAGGCTTATGGACCCAGAAACCTCTGAATGTATCCAAATGAAATTTGGCACACAAAACTGTTGCATCAAGTTCTGTGTTTCTACATGCATAAAAACTCCAAAAAAGCTTGTCTGACGTTGTTCAATAACTGAATATTAAATTTGTGAGGGTCTTTAATTCGAGAATCGAATTGTATATGTTTGACTGAATGACACATTATGCTAATGTTCTCCTGCTCCAGTTGCAGAGCATCCTGAACAATCGTTTGAACCAGTTTCCTTTGAATGACGATCAGTTTAATCATCCAGAATGCCAATACTGAGATGCCCAAAACTTTGAGTTGCAGGGCTGAATCAGTTTGATCACTATTTTTAAAAAATCTCCACAAAGACATGGGTTCTCTTCTAGTTGATAGATCTATAATCATCTTCATCCTTTTTTAATTTTGTTTTGTTTTCTAAGAAAATTTCTATAGGCTCATCTGCAATAAAAACAAATGGTCTTGCCTATATCACATTCTAAAATGAATAATCGCCATCAGATCTCTCTAGCTGTCTGTCTGGGGCACAACATAGCCCTTATTGTGCTGATGTGCCATTAAACTTCACACACACACACACACACTCTCTAGCTGTGTGAACTGAAAAGATTTGGCTCTTCTAACTTAGATCACTGTAGGGTGTACTTTTCTATTGGAATAACATGAGATTGGGGACTGATCGTCACAATCAGCTGTTAATTCCAAAATATTATCAAAAAAAAAAAAAAAAAAAATACATGTATCAAAACATAGTGCTCATTTCTGCTACCATATTTAAAGTAACATTTAGATCATTTGAAAACTTCCAAACTCACTAGATCTAGATCTATCTAGATCTAAATCTAGACACTACTCACTAACTACTGCTCAGACATGTCTCAGCTTGACAGTCATCCACATTTCAGTCGAGAAATGTTCAGACAGAGAGAAAAAAAAAAGAAGAAAGAAGATTTGCTTGCTTCCATGAAATGTATATTATAAATGTACCTCCGGTGAAGTTATGAGAAAGAATAGTGAGGTGACTGTCCAAACCTTGCAAAATGTCTCGACGGTATCCGAATTCCTTCTGTATCAATGATGCGCCATATTGTTTTCACTTCACGACATGGATGGCAATGATAAGAGCTCCACAGTTTCGTACACCATTTACAATTAACACCTGAGATACATACAGAAGTTTATGATATCATATTATTATGTGCAAAATCATTGTGAAGTTTCCAAAGTATTCAATAGGAGAACAATTTACAATTATACTTTTTATATTGAATGCGAAATTCTCTTTGTCTTTGGCTCTACAAATATACATCAATAAATAAAATGTCTGCTGATGAGCAGTTTGCGCGAAAGTTGCAAGCTCAGGTGGATAGTCATTACTATTATTATTACGACTTGGATGATTAGAATTTTTTATTTTGAATGCATTTTCTGTGTCACTGTCATGTATTTTTGATTATACACCCATTTGTTCCTTCCGCTATACAAATTAAATATTAGACGTAGAACCTGGATACTAGCTGCGTGGTTTGATCATGTTAAGACATTTATGCAAGGGAAACCGAAAGTACCGAGTATATAAATATGGTCGTGAAGGTTCTATGGCTCTATATTTTGATGTGATGTGCTTTTTGACTATTCATAGTATTTTATATTAAAAAAAATGTTATGATGATCTTGTGCGTTGTTATCTTTCCTATCAGCCTTTTCCATTTATCATTTAGAAAACATAGATCTAGATCTAGATCTTATCTAGATCTAGATCTAGATCTAGGTCTAGAGGCCTAGAATTTAGTGCATCATTGTATAAAACCTGTCATAAAATTTGTTGCCAGAGCACTCACGAAGAGGTGAATATACAAATTTGTGTTTTGTTGACTTGAGATCATTTTCTTTGTAGACAAAGTAAGAATTACTTTGCCCCAAAGTGGCATATCAAGAGTTTTTTTTTAAATGTCATTAAGGGGGGGGGGGGCGTCCTGGAGGTGATATTTTTTATTATTGGTTACGCTATGTTAACCATTTCCAT
>JBCAUA010001195.1:0-13602 GCA_038406235.1 Peronia verruculata | reverse complement strand
GCAATTTATGTCAAATAGAAATAGGCCCTATATTTTACACAGGCCCTCAAGTGGCTTCCGCTGATTTGATTTGGCAGGCTTTCTGTTACACAGTTTCTCCAAAATATACCTGTTCCAGCGTCATGCCAGGTATCTTATGCTTACGCTACGGATTATAAGAGGCGAGATGCCTGCCAATGTCCAAACGTTCTGTTGGATGTTGCGCTGGTAGCAGAGCTGCTGAAGGTTTTTTCGGTTTTCTTAAACGGCAATGTGTTCATCGATAAGGATATCTGACCCGGGAAGAAACCAGGGTAGATATCATCAATGACATCGGGTGCTTGCATAATGTCTGGAGGAAAAGAAAACTTGCCACGTTTCTGCGAGAGATTAACCTTAACTCTAGAGTCCATGAAAATAGGGTAAACCCCGTTCTATTTTATTGGTCATGCAAATGAAAGACTTTATTAATGATTTTCCACTCATTGCCGATTTTCAATAACGTAAAGAAATCAGTAAATTGATAACCGGTCCAATTATCCGAGTCGACACGTGCTGTAGCAATGGTGCCTTCAATTTCAATATTGGTTATTTTTGATGAGATATCTGGGGCAGGACCATTGTCATTGTTCCAGTTGTAAAGATTTTCTATTGTGCCTGTTATTAAATCTTCGCCAATAAACCCGAACATTGTTGCCTCATTATGAAATGCTGGCTTCATTATATTGCTATCTCCAGATTTAGCGCCGTCTAAATAGCATTGAATGGACTTTTTAATGAGGACGATATCATCGGTATTTTCTATATTCATACTTTACTCCAGTGTGTATTAATATGTGGATTAATTTAAAAAAAGATTTAATTTTTACATCTAGCGAAGCCATGATACTTTGGGAATTGAAAGGGAACTAATATTGGCACAGTGCCAACCATAATCATGGTAGATGCATCTTTTTGGCCTTTATTTAATTCAACTGTATAGTTATCAACGCCACAGAGCTCAGATGCGCGTCTATGCCAAAAACCTAAAACTGTTTCAGGCTCTGTATATGCATTTCCTACAGCTTCAATTTCATATAATCCAGGTTCAATTTCTATATCTGTATAACCTTGAGGGTCCCAGAAATTCTGCTCATGGTACTTTGTCGCTAAGCAGCCAGTAAGGGCTAAACTAAATGCAATTAATGTGGTTAACCGGGATGGTATTCTTTGCTGATTATGATTGTTCATGTGTATGCTGAATAGGCGCGTCTCGGCTGAATGAGTTGTTGAATTGTTGTCTGTTAAATATATGCACAGTTGGCAAAGCAAAAATATATATCGTTAATATTTGCAATATGGTATTTAATTTAAAATACTCTTTTAATAGATGATTGATCTCTTTGCAGATATTCAATTTCACTGACCTACTTCATATGTTCTTCAGTTATTTTTGATTCTGGTTTTTTTAAGCATTCAGAATAATCCGGGCAAAGTAATTTATTTTGTATATTCTATTTATTGATGTTGGTGAATTCGGCGCCTACTTTATCAATAAGAACACGTTATTAAAAGTAAGACAAACATAGTTGCAACTGTAAAAATATATTTTTGACTTATGGTGTTCACAACTATTTAACGCCTAGAGCATCGGGCACGATTTAGAGTGTACGGTGTCTTTTCTTGTTAAAAGGTGTGCTGCCTCGATAATTGCAGCAGCGCCTGCCCCTGGCTGAGCCTGAAGCACAAAATGAGGGCCTTCAATCTCAGATACTTCAATATTTGGGTATGCCTCTTTAAAACATGACCGCATATATGAAGGAATCAGTATGTCTTTGGTGGCACCAATATACACCGCAGGTACAGATGACTTGAAGCCATCATATCGGCACTTTGCAATTACCTTGAGCCTGGCTTTGAGAACACTACTGGGAACAGCCTTTATTGCATGCTTAAACAAAGCCACTTCACTCGGTCCCGCAGCCCAACCCAAGAAAAAAAGGCGATGAATAAAACCGGACAACGGAAGCGTAGCGAGATAGCCAATAGGAAGACATGAAAAAAAACGCGCCAATAGCGGCTTTGGAGATGACAGGAATGAGGCTATGAAAATAATACCCTTTAGATGCGGAATATTTTTACGCGAAAGAATAGCGGCAATACCACCAGAGAATGATTCTGCTACAAGGATAAAGTCTTCGTCAGGAAGCCTTTGAGCCACATAATCAGATAAAGAATCATAATTTTGAGGAATATCTTGAGGCAAGGGCAAGCTTACTACATTTAGTTCATCAAGCTTAGGAAGCACTGCTTCAAATAATATCCCTGTTCCATCCATTCCTGGTAATAGCACGATCGTCAATTTCTAATGCCTTTTAACGTGGAATAAATCGGCTTGCCGATTAGATGCGTGCCGGTTGAATAACTTTTCAGCGTTTCATTTTATCTAAAATTTGAAAAAATCATTTCAGTTTGTTCGTAATAATGATGATTATTATTGCGCCAAATGTGGAAAAGACCACTGAATCTGGGAAAAAGCGATTTGAAATACCCAAATATTTGCATGCAAAACCCACAGAGATAGCTCCAACTATACCAAAAAAAAGATTGCCACCTACATCAAAGCTGCTATTTTTTACGAAAGTTTTAGCGCCCAGCCAACTATTGCACCGATACAAAAATATATCTCTAATTCAGAAAGAAACATAATAGATATTTAATAAGTTTGTTTATTATGTCCCTACTTCTATTTCAATTCCCCCAGATAAGCCAACAATGATAAATAAAATAATACCAGCTAGTTGTGCAAATAATGGTTTTTTTCCTTATTCCCAGTAAAGTATGGCAAAAAGTACTGATGTTATAGGGGATAATACAATGATTAATATGCTCCAGAATATATTTATTTTAAATGATGAGATTAAAAGCCATATGTAACCTACAACATATAATATCGCGCCTAAAATTGCTAATGTGATCAAAATACTTCCTCCTGTTGTTTTTATGAAACATAACGATGTCAGCAGCGGCCGTAGCGGAGACGGGAAGCACCGGAACGGAGATCCAGTCGACGGAGAGGGCGTTGCTGGTTAGCTTGTTATGCAATTTTAAACAGTTCCTTAGTTAATTCTATCCACTCTGAATTTACATTACTCTCAATGGCCTGATTTAATTCCTCAATTTGTCTGGGATACAAAGGTGAACCTGATTGTAATAAGGATAAAGGATCTATCCACTTAGAAAACCAGGGTTCCGAGTAACGCTGAACGAAGCTAGCCATTTGAGTTGCACATTGTTCTACTGATTCAATTGTGTTTGCATCAAGATGAATTATATGTGGCAGTTGCCCTACAAGATAATCTTGCAAAACCCGAAGAAAATAAGCAAGAGGCGGATGAATCGGGTATATGTTAGTGTGCCGTCTTGTATCATTATTGGTGAAGAGAAATTCTGCGACAATGACCGAATCGAGTATGTACTTGAGCACTTGAATGAACTGCGCTTGCGACCCATATAAAGTACTGAATCTATGATGTTACAGCTTTTATCTAAAAAACACTGTCCATTTTGCTGGCAGGTATAGATCTGCTCTGGATTATCTTGCAATCAATTATCAATTAAAAGAGTGGCAACAGCCTGACAAGGAACCCCTGCTGCGCTATTCACCGCAAGGCCCATCGCCGATTTTAATCGCCGATAAGGTTCCAATCTGGGATTCGCAATCAATCATCTACTTTTTGGGAGACATCGCGTCTAAAGGAAAAATCTTATTTCCTGGTGACGAATTCGAAAGGACCCAGGCTCGTTTGTTACAGACCCATAGCAATACCATTGTTGGCAAAGGCCTGCGGGAAGTGATTTTCGAGAAGCGCAATAAATCCATGACAAAATGGGACATGGCAAGAATCGAAATGGGTAACAAAGCCTAGCGCAAAACTCTGGACTGGTTGGAAACTCAAGTTGAAACGGAAGACAGCTTTCTGTCTACAGGCTTTTAAGTTGCTGATGAGGCATTAATCCCCCGACTCAAATTAGCAAAGCATTATGGGGTCGGCGTGAATGCAAACCATCCATGTTTACTGAATTGGTTTGATAATGGTTAGGGATGCTGCCCGGAGTTTATCTCGGCAGCGCTGAGAGAATCTGCAGAGAACTATTGTAGAATGAGGGCAGAGCCGAATGAGACTTGGTTGAGACCAAGACAGCGTCTCACGCCACTTGCGTTGCGCCTTTGAATATAGCATTGTCGAATACTCAACAAAAAAGCAGCAACCGCCCGGCCAAATTACTATGCAAATACGTCACATCCTCGGTGATCAGTTGAATAGCAAGATCTCAAGTCTTAAGGGCATTGATAAGGACCGCGATGTAGTGTTGCTATGTGAGGTCGTCAACGAGGTGACGTATGTCAAGCATCACAAGAAGAAGATCGCATTGTTGTTTTCAGCGATGCGACATTTTGCAAAGGAGCTAAAGTCCAAAGACTACCGTGTCGATTATCGCCAGCTCGACGATCCAGATAACAGCGGCTCGTTTCGCGGTGAATTGCAAGCTGCCGTCAAACACTATCAAGCGGATGGCATCGTCGTTACCGAGCCCAGCGAATATCGTGTGCTGGAAGATTATAAGGCCGGCGGCTTTGGCGTGCCGGTCGAGATTCGCGCCGATGAACGCTTCCTGTGCAGTCACGACGAATTTGCTAAATGGGTCAGGGGTCGTAAGCAGTTACGGATGGAATATTTTTATCGCGATATGCGTAAACAATACGGCATCCTGATGGACGGCGAGCAACCCGAGGGTGGCCAGTGGAACTACGATAGCGACAACCGCAAACCTCTGAAGCATGAGCTCGATATCCCTGCTACTTATGCAAGCAAACCGGACGCTATTACTCGCGAGGTAATGGCGCTGGTGACAGAGCGTTTTGCCGATCATTTTGGCGATCTCGAACCGTTTCATCTGGCCGTGACCCGACGCCAGGCACTGCGCGCGCTGCGGCAATTTATCGATCAGCGGCTTAGACACTTTGGCGATTACCAGGACGCCATGTTGCAGGGCGAACCGTGGCTGTATCACTCGCATATAAGCTTTTACATCAACTGTGGCCTGTTGCTGCCGCTGGAGTGCGTCGAGGCCGCAGAGCAGGCCTATTATCGAGGCCATGCGCCACTGAATGCGGTCGAGGGCTTTATCCGTCAGATCATCGGCTGGCGTGAATACGTGCGTGGCATCTACTGGCTGAAGATGCCGGACTATGCCGACAACAATTTTCTCAACGCCAAACGTCCTCTGCCGGAATGGTTCTGGAGCGGCGATACTAAAATGAATTGCCTCAAACAGTGCATCACTGAAACCCGACAACATGCCTACGCCCACCATATACAACGACTGATGGTGCTGGGCAATTTTGCGCTGCTCGCCGGGCTGGCCCCGGATGCCGTCAATGAATGGTATCTAATCGTCTACGCCGATGCCTATCAATGGGTGGAACTGCCCAACGTCAGTGGCATGATCCTGTTTGCCGATGGCGGACTACTCGGCTCCAAACCCTATGCCGCCAGCGGCGCGTATATCAATAAGATGTCGGACTACTGCCAGTCCTGCCACTACAAGGTCAAACAAAAGAACGGCAAAGACGCATGCCCGTTCAATTATCTGTATTGGGATTTCCTCATGCGCAATGAAAAAAAGCTGCGTGCTAACCCGCGACTGAGTATGATCTACAGGACTCTACAACGCATGGGGACGGATAAAGCTTCAGCCATCAAGAGAGACAGTCTGCGATTTTTCAAGGCGATTAAAGATGGTCAAGAAGTCTGACCTGCCAAACAAGATCTGTCCGGTCTGTCAGCGCCCATTCAGTTGGCGCAAGAAATGGAAGCGGGTCTGGCCGGAGGTAAAATACTGTTCAGAACGCTGTCGCGGTCGGCGGCAAAAAACCTGATCGACGATTGTTACTGGCATTAAGCTGGTGGTTGCCTGCAATGGGGCGCGCTGCTCAGTGATGCGCTGGATGCCACCATCAGCTCTTCGTTCAACTACTAATTTACGCCACCAGCAGATTCATTGTCTGTGCAAAGGTAACATCCATCTCAGTGAAGTCGAAATGGGATTCAAAACCCGGCTCCAGACCAAGAAAGGCCATTACACTGTTTTGTATTTGATCGGTTACCGACATCGTTTTACAAAAGCTGCCTACACAAGAACGGTTAGCCAACACATTACTGACGTGCAAGATGCAGGCATCGAGCTTTGCCGTCTTACACTTCATCGGTTCATGATGATAACGCACTGCTTCACACAGACTTGGCGGCAGTTTCCATTCCTGCAACATCAAAGCACCGAGTACCGCATGGTTAAAACCGATCAGTCTTTGCTCCATCCGGTACAGATACTCTTCTTCGCCACCGGCGTCCTCCAATATATCCCGGGCCAGCTCGGGAAACCGCGAATTGATCACCAGTGTGCCGATATCATGTAATAAACCAGCGATGAACAAACGTTCAGGATTCAATACTGAAAGTCTGGTTGCAATCTTTTTCGCCACGATGCCTGTATACACTGAGTGTTGCCAGAAGGTCGTCATATCCGTCAGTTTATCGGGTATCTGCGAGAACGACTCGGCCGAGCTGACTGCATAGATCAGGCTGCCCAGTTCTTCTGTGCCGATGATGCTGATGGCCCTGGAAACAGTATCGACTTTTTCACTCAACCCGAAATACGAACTATTGACCAGCCGCAACAATCTGGCCGTCAGATTAGGGTCGTGAATGATGATGTCAGCAATCAGCTCCGATGAAACATCTTCATCCTGTAATAACTCGCTGACTTTTGAACAGACTGCGGGGGGTGAGGCTAATGGAGCAATATCTTTGATAATACTGCGAGCAACGATTTCACGTATCTGCGAATTTTCGCTTTGGCGAAGACTGGATTCGGTGATTAAATTATTACTCATTAAGATGATATAGTTCTTTTATAATCTGTTTTTTTTATCGTCGGTATTTAAAAAAACTTGAGTCATAATAATGCGACCGGTTGTTAGAAAAACAATCATGTATTGATAAATTGATGACTTCAAATACCCAACATTTGATCATTGGCTACGGTTACCTGGGCCGTCACCTGAGCAGGCTGCTGCACAGGCAGACTCTCTGGCTGAGCAGCAGACAGGCTGCCAGGCAGCAACGCTCGCAGCGTGATGGACATCACACCATCTACCTGGATATCAATCACTGTAACGATCTATCCTGGCCAGACAGCCTAAAAGATTCGCAAGCCATTCAGGCCTATTGTCTTGTCCCGCCCAGCCAGATCGACTCTGAAAGGTTTTCGATATTTTTACAGCGGCTTTTTCAACTGAATATTCAACGGGCGCTGATGACATCATCGACCGTGGTCTATGGAAAAGCATCGAGGCATGTCGATGCCGACAGTGAAGTTATGATCGATAGCCCGCGTGCACAAAGACAATTCGCCCTCGAGCAACAATGGCATGCTTACGACAGTCGCTGTTATATCGTCAGGCTGGCCGGTTTGTATGGGCCCGGGAGGATCATCGGCAAACAATTATTATTGAATGACAACGGACTCGACACCGACCCTCAGGCATGGCTGAATCTTCTCCATGCTGCCGATGCTGCGAATCTACTATTCCATATCATGAACGCGCAGAGAGCTGGCCGCATAGAACTCGGTTGCGATAACCATCCGGTTCGGCGCATAGACTACTATAGCTGGCTGGCCAAACAATTAAATACATCACCTCCGAGGTTTCTTGCTTCAGCAAGGCAACGTGGCGGCGATCGTCAATGTTCCAGCGTCATTACCCAAAAAAGAACCGACTGGTCACCTGAATATGTTGATTATCGAAAAGGCCTGCAACCGTTACTGGATAATCACGATATCCCGGCGGGTTAAGCTTTACAGCATGCAGGCTGGATACCGGATAATAACTGCGTGATTTCCGGTATGACGATGGGCCGCCTTTCCGGGAAATCCGTGAGGATTTATCCGTCCCCCCAAACCGTTCATTCCGGAAAACTCGTGAGAGTTTGTCTGGAATCCAGGGTTTTGATTTTCCTCCCCGTAGGCCATGCCGAATGCGTGAACGGACTGCGGGACAATGCGGCAGGGAAGCTGCATTGAGCGCTGCCAGTCATGGATGACTGTCAGCGCGACCCGCAATGGCCGTGAACGCATGAGGGAAGCCGAAGGCCTTGGGCTCCGGGGAGAAGACTTTTTAGTTACTTTTTCGTCTGAAAAAGTAACGTTAAAAAAATAATATAATGGTTTTAAAAAAGCTGGATACCGGATAATCACTGCGTGATTTCCGGTATGACGATGGTGGTTTATATGGACAGCAATCATCCGTTAACAATCGTTTCGCGTTTCCGCGACTGACTTTTCTTTATGTGAGCAAAGAAAAGTCAGCAAAAGAAAGCACACACCAGACAACATGGCCTGACGGCTGCCTTCGCATTCGTTATCGCAACGGGTCGCTTATACGCGCTGTCCCTGCGCGGATAAGCTGACGTTGACTTCCTGTCAACGTCTCCCTGCTCTGCCTCATGCTCAGCATGTTGCACGGTGATTGAAAACCGCTACATCACGTCTTTCTATAAAACGCACAGGATTCATACGGAATCCCTCCACCTTGTCATCCGGAAAATCCGTAAGGATTTATCCGGAATCCATGGTTTTAAAAATCTATGGATACTGTACAAACGCCGAGTGATTCCCGATAGGAGGATGGCGTGAAGGCCTCCCAACCCGCAGGCCATGCAGAATGCATGAGCGGACAGCAGAGCGATGCTGACAGGAGGAAGACTACAGGGATTTCTTCAGGTCTTTATCTTTTTTTCTCGATTCTTTACTGAGCTCGAGTTTGTAGTCCTGTAGCCTTCGTCTCAGGCTATCGTTGTGGCAGGCAAGGATTTGCACTGCCAGTAAGCCAGCATTTTTCGCGCCGTCTATAGCGACAGTAGCGACAGGAACGCCGCCCGGCATTTGGACTATCGATAATAACGAGTCCATACCATCCAATGCTCGACTCTTGATCGGCACACCGATCACCGGCAGCGTGGTCATACTGGCGACCATGCCCGGCAGATGCGCGGCACCGCCGGCACCGGCGATAATGACCTTTAAACCCCGCTGCTCGGCCTGCCTGGCGTACTTGGCCATGTCCATCGGCGTGCGATGAGCAGACACAACACGCACCTCATGGCTGACGGCAAATGCCTGACACTGTTCAGCGGCCGCTTGCATCACCGGCCAGTCTGAATCGCTACCCATGATAATGCCGACCTCGATTGTGTTTTTCATTATTCACCTGCTCCGAATTGTAGCTGCTGGGCAGCAAGCTCTGCAGTCTTGCGAAGTTCTGTTAAGTCATCGCCGACCACGGTTAAGTGGCCCATTTTACGACCAATGCGACTTTGCAACTTGCCGTAAGCATGAACATGAACCCCGTCTAATGCCAGGGCCTGTTGAATACCGGACGGAAAGCCCGGGCCGTCGGCCGCACCCAGCAAATTAACCATGACTGCATGTTTATGCCGCATGCGAGTCGAACCCAGTGGCCAGCCGAGCAGGGCGCGCAGATGGTTTTCAAACTGCGAACAATCGCAGGCCTCAATGGTGTAATGACCTGAATTGTGCACACGCGGTGCCATTTCATTCAACAATATATCGTTTGCTTCAGTCAGAAACATCTCTACACCTATACTACCTACCCCATCGATGGCCTCAACCGCGGTCTTCGCCAGCTCAGACGCGGCATTGGCCAAAGAGACAGGGATATTGGCCGGGGCGATAACCGTATGGCAGATATGATCTTTCTGTATCGTCTCTACTACTGGATAACTGACCATCTCGCCATTTTGACCACGCGTAATCATGACGGCCAACTCAGCGACAAACGGACAAAAGGCCTCAACATACAGATTATTGCTATCGCCACCGAGCCTGTTCCAAGCATCATCGACCTCACCAGCATGCCGGATCGTAGCGTTTCCCTTGCCATCGTAGCCATTTCGCCTAGCCTTCAATACCAATGGCCAGCCGTATTCCTCGGCAGCAGCGTTTATTTCAGCCCTGTTATCGACCTGCCTGAACTCAGGCATGGCGATGCCAGCGGCCTTAAGGGTTTGTTTCTGGATCAGCTTGTCCTGTACCAGGGCGATGGTGTTGGCGGAGGGGAACAATGGATAACCGGCGGTTTCCAGTTGCTTCAGTGCGTCGGCATCGACAAATTCATTTTCCAGACTGACGACATCAACCTTGCCTGCCAGCTGCAGTAACTGCTGCGGGTCGTCCCAATCACCGATCAGCGACTCGACACACAGACTGAGTGCCGGTGAACCGCTATTGCGTTCGAGGATTACCAGTTCGCAGCCTAACTGCAACGCAGCCTGCGCGGTCATCTTCGCCAGCTGACCACCACCGACGATACCGATGCGAAAAGCGCTTGCATTATGCTGTCGTTTGATTGGCGTCTGAGCCATGGATCATCCTGCCCGGGTCTTGAAAAAGTCGGCGACTTTAGCACAATCCGCGCAATAATGCTCTTGTTATCCGCTGCTAATTGATGAGATAAACTCGTATCGCGATAGCAGGATATTTATGCGGCCTTGTAACAGTTTTTGCCCGAGCCTTTTGCCTCGTACAGCGCCTTATCGGCGCGTTCGAAGACCTCGTCGATGGTATCTTGCCCCTGAAATTCGGCTATGCCTATCGATACGGTTATTGGCACTGATTTTTTATGGTAATGAAACAGGCATTTTTCAACGGCGACACGCAGGTTTTCGGCGGCTATTTTTGCTGCATTGAGATTGGTATCGGGAAAGATTAAAACAAATTCCTCGCCGCCATAGCGGGCGATAAAGTCTATTTTACGGATCTTCGTCTCGCACAATTGAGCCACGGTTCGTAGTACTTTATCACCGGCGCTGTGGCCATATTGATCATTGATCTTCTTAAAATCATCGATATCAATCAAGGCCAGGCTCAGACTATGTTGGTATCGTTGCCAGCGACCGAACTCATTTTCAATTTTTTCTTCATAAGCCAGCCGATTGGCAATGCCGGTCAGCGCGTCTTTATGTGCCTTTTGTCGTTCCTTGATGATGGCATTTTGCAATTTCTCACTCTCGGACTCGATCTGCACGACGCGCTTGGCGAGTAATTCAATGGCTTTTTGTGATTCCTGCTGGCGTTCCTGTTCAGACTTCAGACGAATATCCAGGTTGGCGTCGATGATTTCCAGATGCGAGTCCAGGGCCTTTTTGATCTCGCTGATATCCTGTGAGGAATCGATGTCCTGTTTCAATCTCTCGGTGTCTTGCCGCATCTGTTTGTTAAACGAACGCGCCTCTACCAGGGTTTCCTGCTGCAGATCCATAGAGCCCATCAAATGCGCCTCGAACTCCTTCAAGCGTGCAATCACCTTGGCCAGATACAGCTCCATCTCGGTCAGCTCAGACTGGAGATTGTTATTGATGCTGCTGATAAAATCGCCAATGCGGCGCAGTATCTGCGTTGGCTTTACGTGTTGCTGATGTTCATTGATATCCTGTTTAATGGCTGCAAATTCGGCCTTGCAATTTTCCGGGATAGCGATCCATTCCAACAACTGCAAGATGAGTTCAAGATCATGAGAGCCCTGCTGACTGGCTTTATCGCCATCCTGGCAGGCGCTATGCAGTGACTCAACTGCGGCATCAACGATTTCCAGACGGTTTTTATCATCGCCAATCGAATTGATGCGTTGACGTAACAGGCGTATCTCCATGCCGCTTTCACCCGGCAACGATAAGCGATTGAGAAACTCGGCAAAATCGTCCTGTTTGTCAGACGGCCGGTTCGGAACACTGGCACTGGCTGGCTTTTGCTGCTCCTCTGTAGCGAGATGATTGAAGAAACGGCTAATGTCGACAGTCGCTTTGGCCACCTGTTCGGCAGATTCACTCTGCTGTATGGCCTGTTTGAATTGACTGATTTTTTTATCGTGTTGTTTGCCGAGGTCAAGACTGTCCAATAGTAAAGTAATCGGATTTTCGCTCTGCTGAGTCTGTTGAGGATCATCATCTGTATGTTTTATCACCAAATCTACTACCTGGTCGATCAACCGTTTGCGCTTCCCGCGGTCTTTGCAATCGCGCAGCTGGTCGCGGAATTCCTTGATAATGCTGTCAAGTTCCGGGCTGCTGCCGACGTGGGATAAGGTCAGCTTGATAATTGACTTGAGCAGATCTTGCTCATTCGAGACCAGCAGCTTTTCCTGTTGGTCAAGTCGATCAAGACTCTGGTAGTACTTTTCCTTCCAGTCTTTTTCCGGCTTTTTAGTACCTAGGTTTGTCGCCATCTAAATCGGTCTCATGTCTTTCAAACAAGAAATACACGACGACAAATACAATGGTTGAGCGGTTGATACTAACGTCCCTGTCGTGTCGCAAAGGAAAACAGAAATTTTAACTAATCATCGATTCTAACGTTCCTTGGCGAATCTATTTGTCGTCACTGACTCTCTTTATCGACAAGTTCATCAGTGACCTTTAGCATATTCTCAAAGCCACCGGCCAGCGATGAACCGGTTAAATACTTGCCGCCGATGACCAGCGAAGGCACCCCACGCACCTGATAACGACGACCGGCAACGAAGGCCTTTTTCACCTTGTCATTCACGGCCTCCGACTCATAGGCCTTATTGAAAGCCTGTTTGTCTATACCCAGTTCTTCAGCAAATGCAGCCAGACTCTTTTGATCGTTCAGGTTGCGCTTATCTTTATGAATGGCCTCAAACAGTGGCTTGTGCAGGGTGTCAACGACATCCAGCTCCTCGGCGGCATAAAAGGCTCGGGCCATGGGGATCCACTGGTCACTGAAAATACCAGGCATCCTGCGAAATTCGACATTTTCCGGTTTATTTTCCAGCCAATCAGTGATGTATGGCTCGAAATCGTAACAATGCGGGCAGCCGTACCAGAATATCTCCACCACTTCTACCTTGCCGTCAGCGGCCTCGGTCGGCTGCGCCGGGTCAATCAGTTTATACTGATCATCGGCCACAGCGTTGAAGCTGAAAAGTGCGAAAAAGACCGTAAAAATTCTTGCTAAAGCAGCATTCATTTATAAGTTCCTGTTGTCATTAAAGTTAGTGATTAGAGCGGCTGCCATTGTGAAGGTTTCATTGCCGCAGGAACCAGCAAGGCCGCTGTCAGCCAGAGTTCCTCTGTGGCAACTATCAGTGCAGGCCCTGAACAAAATCAGAAACCGCCTTGATCTCCTCATTGCTCATTTTATTGGCAATGGCGTGCATTACCGTGTTTTCCCGCGCGCCGGTGCGAAAGGCATTGAGCTGGGCTTCAACATAAGCCGCATGCTGACCACTCAAGGATGGATACTGGGCCGCCGGATTACCGGTTCCGCGTGGACCGTGACAGGCCAGACAGGCCGGCAGGCCGGTGTCCGGATTACCGGCGCGGTATACGCGGGCACCGAGTTGTACCAGATCCGGGCTGGCCTTGGCCGGTTTTACCGTCTGCGCGCTGAAATAGGCCGCCAGGTAGGCAATATCCTTATCGCTGAGATTAGCCACCATCGGTGCCATCTGGGCGTTTTTTCTCACCCCATTTTTAAAAT
>JBCAUA010001174.1:0-13603 GCA_038406235.1 Peronia verruculata | reverse complement strand
AAAACACCTGGCGCCGGGACTTGGAAGCAGACACCCAAAAGATGGGTTGCACTTGGAGGCAGCTGGAACGTCTGGCCAAGGACCGGGATGCCTGGAGAGCTCTTGTCGCTGGCCTATGTCCCAGGGGGGATTCCAGGCGAAAGTGAAGTGTGAGTGAAACTTTATTCCCAAGCCCTGTCAGAGGACTTTCTATGAACTTTTCAAAAACACCCCAAATCTCTGCCCATACAGGGAATAGCCAAAAAATAGGAATGATCAGTGGGAAGGTCAAAGCCGTGACCATCGCAATGTGGAAGACAATCTGAAAAAAAAAAAAAAAAAAGTCCTCACCTTGTGGAGCCTCTGCTGTTTCTTGTGTCTGAGGCTCTGTTGCAGGACTGGGTTTGGTCTCAACCTTTGTCTCAGTTTCTTGAACTGAAACCTCTTCTGATTGACTCTCCAATGTTGGGCCAGGTTCAGCTTCTGGTTTCACAGTGGCAGGAACTACGTGCACTGGTGCTGGCTCTGGTGCCTTCAGTGGTTCAACTTCATGAGCAGTGCCATTACTATTATTAAAGAAAAATGTTGAACAATTATTTTTTTAAAATTATTCAGGAGGTGCTAATTTTCAGTCATGGATAATCAACATTATAAACATGGTGCTTGAAAAAAAAAATGGAGAAACATTAAAGACCGTGAAACTTAATATAGAATGGCAGAAAAAACATGCATTCTGTGGGGAAAATAATGTACAGCTGTTCATTTCTTAGGCATGTGATGTCATAGCTTCCAAGTCACTCTTCTATAACTAAATCTGACTAACTTCCATATAACTGAATTTCACAATGCCACTCGAGAGATCCAGACAAACAACTAATTACAGGCTTTTATGATGATACAAAAGGGAGAGAGATTTTGGGACACCTTAATACGAAAAGTGCTGACGATTAGAGAGTCAATTTTCCAACTTCAAGTTGAAAATTTGACAAGCTCTGAATATCAAACAAAACAAAACAAAAAAATATTTAAAATACAGAAATGTTATAAGTAAATCAGCACAGAAATGGATCATTAAAAGGAAGACAAACTTTCCTAGAACCTGGAATGATGCTATAAATTCATTATAGTTAGCTCAGGTTTTTGAGTACACTTAAGGAACTTCTCATCACAGCATTGTAAGAGAGGGCAAGTTCCACATGTCATCATAGCTAACAAATCTATTATATAATGAGGAAAACATATCTTTCATTAATTTCAAAATTTCTGAAACAGAAAATAGTGTTTTATTTCCACATAACATTCTGAAGGTAATTTTTTTTATTATTAAAGATAGGTCATTTTAACTTTTACACTCCATTTGGCATGTCCAAATTAGAGGAAAACAGCAGAGGAAAAAAAAAAAAAAAAAAAAAATCACCGCCATCATGGATTTCAGCATCTCTATAATGGTTAAGGGGATCTACGGGTGAAAATTTCGAGCAAAATCGATTTCCGACCCATTTTTTTTTCCTACCACTATTTCACATCTATATTCAACCTTCTACACATTACAAATGTTTTTTGTACTCAAAAATTGTCATAAGTGACTTAGAACGGCATTTAGAAATCATGAGTGTGACACAAAATGCAGCTATTCTTTGCTAACCAACTAACTTTCTAGCTGAGACGACAAGACTATTTCGCCACACCTACATAGATATGTTTGGTATCGATGGAAAGCTCTCTCCATTTTATTTATTTTTTTATTCTTTATTTTTAAATGTAACGTCACAAAGCCATTGAATTGACCATACTCTCGTGCTGAAATCAGGGGAATCCCCTTGACCACACAGAAAACTTTGGCACTGATTGCCTGTGCAGTGAAGCCCTTTGGTCTGATAGGATGGACCCCTAGTTACGCCTTGACCGTGACCTTTAGCCATGGCCTTCCAGGACGCACTACATCCTTTTGGAATGCTTCACTGTTTGCAGTGCTGCTTTCATTTGAAAGTGATGAAACTCGATTCATTTCATTATTCCCGGGATGAAAGGGATCTATATAATCTCTGCTACAAAATACCACAAAGAAACAAGTAGCTCATCTAACAAGAGCATCAAAGGCCCATGCCAGTCGAATGGGCCAGACGCGCTATCATTTTTACTTTTAAATGTGTTTTTCTCCATTTGTCATTTTTTCAACTGAAAAAGCTTAAGGCTCTGTTAGTTACCGACATACAGCCTTCAAATTTTTCATGGTGTTACCTGAGACCATAGAAATTGATGAAAAGAAAGCAGATTTTCAGATTTTTTATTCTGAGATTTTTTTTAAAATCCCCCCCCAGAATGAAAAGTGTATTTTACATTGCTCATTCCATATAGAAAGTGGATGGCCACAACTTTTTGCCTTTTCATTTAATTTTAAATGTGGCTCCATTTCATTTCTACACTTACATCAATGTATGTAGCTACAAAAGTTGATAAAGAAATATTGAAAAATAATTAAGCCTTAGGCTTTCAAAGTTTCCAGAAAAATTCAAGATGGTGGATGTCTATGTTAAGTTTCCATAGCAACCACCAAGTTATATTTCAAAATCTCTATCAAATTGTGTTTACTGGGTGCTAAATAATATTATTGAGTAATAAAACTGCGCATTGGGTTTATTTTCTGAAATACAGATTTTAAGGTGGTAGATCCCCTTAACTTCAAAATCTATCTAATCTGCTAAATTTTAACCAAACTTCATGAAGCTTGGTGACATCTTGTTCAACATATCTAAGAAGATGCCTATTGTGTGTTTAAAGGTTTTTTTTTCTTCTTTTTCCACAGAAAATTTGAAACAGATTTTTTATTCGGCTTTTGGCTTCAAAACAGCCCCCATTTTTCTTTTGTTATATTTTTAACATACTAGTCCTCTCTCCTTGACTTCTGTGTCATCTGTTGTCTTTTCCTGCTCTCTAATTTTTCTCAAAAAAAAAAAAAAAAGAAAGAAAAAAAGACCAACCCTTTCAAAGAAAACAAAAACCCCAAATCGCCCCCCTTTTTTTAAAAGCAAAATCCAGATTTCATTTTGAATAGAGAAATTGTTCTTGTAATGATAGCCTTTCCTTCTTCATCACAAAATCACCTCTTTTGTTCTGTTGTTCTTGAGACATATATTCACTCACTGGTATGATCAGCATTTCTAGTTTTTGTAAGGGAAAATTTTATATATTATTTTTTCAGTTCTGGTGGAAATATCTTTCAAAATAAGTCCTACTTCACCTAGTCTTATTATTCTCTCCTGTGCACAACTGTGTGCAGTTCAAACTCCTGTTAGATTGAAAGGATTTACTTAAATAGGCAGATTATGAATGGGGCTGAACATATGCAAAAAATTCATGAATCTTCATGTTATCTTGCACAAACTTTAGAATTAGTTCCAACACTTATAACAATGAGGATATGGTTCATACTTGCCTCTAGCATTGTAACAGAAAAAAGTATGTGGTTGAATATGACAATTTTCTTTTCCAAACCATGAATGATGTGAAGATGATCATATTTCTTCACCTTTTCCCTCGCTTAGGAAATCAATGAAAATAAAAAATGTCAGCTCAGGTTTGAGTACACTGGGGGAACCTCTCATCATTATTATGTAAGAGAGGGCAAGTTCCATACTGTCATCACTGCCGACATTTACCCAAATCAGCTTGTAAAATCACATTTACAAGTATTCAGAAGGTGATAGGTTAAAATATAAGCTGCTCTTTTTTTTTTGCACAGCCTGTTCATCTAGAAGCTATTAAAAATCAAACCTAAAAACAAAAAACAAAAATACTGTCAATGCATTTTTGCAGGGAGAAAAAAAAAAATTAAAGGTGCAAGGATAAATTGGACAGCAAGTGAAATAGTCATGATATTGACGTTGTAGCATGCCCATGCTTGTGCCTATCATTTGGTCTTACTATCAAGTGACATGGCATTGTGAAAACCCTGTTGCATCTCCTTTCACGGCCAAAAAAGGTATAGAATCAAAAAAGGTACAGAATACTCAATCCCAATAACATTTCATAGTTCGATACTCCAAGACCATCCATTTTAAATTCTATCCCGGTTAGTATCCAGGCCAAATCAGAATCCCTAAATATTGCTCATTCATCACGAAATTTGGCTCAGGTAACAATCAGCTATGGTGTTTGAAAAACGTCCAGCATGACGTATGTGATTGCTGTAATTTTGTCAGGTATCTATACAGAAAAGAACAGTTTCTTGGCAAAAACAGAAAATTCAAAAGTGGCCCTACATGTCTGAGACTGGTATAACTAACTTGCTGCCATGACTGACATATTATCTAGTCAGACTGGGAAACGTGCCGCACCATCTAGATGAGATACTTCAATTCCCAATCAATTTCCTTTTCTATCAACCACGGACACAAATTTTAAACGACTATTAATCTCAACCAATTTCCAAAAAGACAGGTTGTGAAATTTACAGTTTAGCTTCATTTTACCCAGAGAAAGACGCATTTTCTGAATGGTACAAAGCTTAGCAACAAGTATGATCAACTGATCAGCAAGCCATGAACATGTCACATCAAACTTGGAAACCGAGATATCTCAGGCACAGGAGGCTGGCCATATGCTTCACAAGTCTGACTGAGATATCTCGGTCATTGAAGAGTGTGAATAAGGTCATTGTACCACAGAGGAAAGCCACTGTACAACTGAGGAACTAAAACAATGATTAAAACCTTCATTCTCAAGCTCTACTTTTATCTAAATAACTTCATGTTACATGCACTACCTCAGTGGCCCTTGTTCAAAGTAGTTCTGGGTAACTTCAGGGCTGGTTGGTGTCTGCTCCTGAATTCCTCCATTCTCCAAGACTTCTTCACGGGGATCAGTGATAAATCCTAGACCAAAGAAAAAAAAAAAAACACAGAATAGAATACTTCCTGAAGATAACTGTCACTGTCCTCAATAAATAAACACTCATGAAATGAGCCGATTTCATCTAATTTTTATTTTCTACGGTGCCTAACTATTTGACAAGGAAGAGGGGGGATTTGTATAACAGTGGTGCCATTTTTTTTTTTTTTTTACTGAACTTTTTGCATGCAATCATCACAGACGGAAGCCTAACTAGAGAGGTCCAAGAGTATATGTATGTGTATGTGTCTGCCCGCCCTCATCCAATCCCAGAATTTTTTTTTTAAATCATGAAATACATTTTCAATCATTTTGTTTATACATTTCAACACTACCTTTCATCTAAATATTGGGGCCCTTTGTTTTTTCAATGCAGGTTTCCATGCTCCTCATGGCAGTTCAAGCAGCTGGCAAAGATTAAGACATCTAAGTAAAGCCTTTCTGACTTTGCTGCGATCAATTTTCCTAGAGTGGCTATTTGGTGACTTTGTCTTATTGATACCATAATGGACTATGATCTTACATGTGACACAATAAGCGATTTCAGACTCATTCAGCTTTCGAATGAGGAATTCGCTGTTTTCATCTTTCTCATCCAACCTGTCTGTCCATTTCTTTATAGTTTACGCATTCACCACAGCCAATAACGCCTCCATCCATGTCTTGATTTTGGTAACAATCCAGTACAATATGACATCACCGCTAAATCAACTTAATGTTTGCGTACTGTCAGCCAAATCGAAATGAAGAGTCCATCCAGTAATTAAAACATAAGTAAGCTAGGCCTAAAGCAGACATGCCAGAATGGATGTTATTGTCTGGGGACACATTAACAGTTCTATCACTGTACGGGCTCTTGGATTCTGACAAAAGCCCGTTCCTCCATAAAAAAAATTTATTTGTATTCTCCCGTCCACACTGGCAATTTCGTTCCTTAAGCGATGATGTTTTTTTTTTTTTAACACTTTGCGTACGCAGTCATTTCCCAGTGTCCCTTCCCTGAATGCGCACACTGAAAAGTTGGCAATTGCCTGAAAACGCATAATTTAGACCTGTTTCTACAAAATTCACTATAAATCTTGTTTATCACAGTAGAGCACAAAGCAAGCTATTATGGGAAAGGTAATAGGATGAAGAATGAAGAAATAATACTAGTTTTACTCTATACTCTAAATGTTGTGAAGAGTCTTGGTCTCTTACTGCGGGACACCATGGTGTAAGCAATATTTACCGCGAGAGAGAAAGGTCAAGGCGCTTGTCTTCGTAGTCGAAATTTATCGCGAATTTTACGTCTGAACGGTCAAAGATGCACAACCCAATAAATAGAAATTCCTTGATTTTTATATTAGTGAATGCTTTCCCTTGACGCTCTATCGTGCTTTCTTTAATAGTATCGCAATTTTGAGAAACACGTATACGTGCGTTCCGTAGGGAATGGCTTGGGCGAAAGCACACGTATAGGTGCACTGCGGATGAAATGGTAAGTCAGCTGAATGCACTTACACGTGCGTTTCATAGGCAAAGTGTTAACCAAGATTTTACAGACAATTTATTTTTTTGTTTGATGTAAGTCCATAATTTTACAGAAACTGGCATTTCTAGTACAATTATAGTATACAGTGGTCTCCGTTTCAAAACCCTATGCATAAGAACTCACCACTGCTGCGAAACTGAATTTTTCCCCTCTAAGAACCCGCTACAGGCCCTCTCAAATTAAAATAATCCGCCCAAAGAGCCTGGGGTCGGATCAAGACACCCAAGTGCTTATGGCGTAATTCCACATTATGCTGTACACTTGAGGGAAACGCACAGTGCTAGATGTGCAGTAAAATAGGGACAGGGGTGGACAGAACAGGTAGACAAACGAATGTAGGTGATGGTGTATGACTGCATAATCAGGCCACACTGTTGACTAACCCGTGACCATTTCTTTGAGAACACATGGACCTGTTCACGGCTTTGTGGATAAGGATAAGTTTAGCCTCCTGACTGGTCAGCTATTCTACTACTTCAGTCGGTCTGTAAACACTTGAGTCACTCGTGCCACTATCCGTGAGGTAGCATAGCAATATCATTTTTTTAACAATGGTACAGTTACGTGAAAACTCATTTAAACGCTGGGCAGTATAGATGTAATTACACGCTAAAAAGATCAGGAATTGCTAAACATCTAACTATGACATACACACAGGGCAGAGGGCTGTACTTATTCACATAGATAAATCTTTAACTAACGGTAATGATCAATTTATCACAGCAGTGAAGACAATCTGTGGTCAAACGGAGTGCATAAGTTTTCAATCTGCCTAAGAGCCCCCTGTTTTTCTCTCCCAACGACTGGGGTCTTAGGCGGAGACCACTATATCTGAGATTTAAAAAATCCAATAGTGATACAGATTTTTGTCACTGTTATTTTGCAATGGACTCGCAACACAGAAATTTCTAAAATGCAGGACTTTGAAAAGGACTAATTTTCACAATATAAAAAATCAGAAATAAATAATACTAACAATAAAAGGCTGCTATTCATCTCTGACATTTTTCTATGAAATAACTTACTGTCGGTTTCTTCCACATCTCCTTCCTCATCATGAAAGACTTCATCCTGATATCGAAAGATATCATTGTGGACATAAAACTTTTTAGGGGTCTGTGGCACCAACACGAAGGTTTGCATGAAGCGACGCATGGGCTCTCCATTATTGCTCAGTTCTCCTGAAACTTGAACAACAACAGAATCCTCCACGGTGGCCTGTGCATCTACCTGGCGAATTTTTGCATGGCAGTCATTAAAGTTCAGTGAGACAATCTTCTTGTGAATCGCCTGAGGAAATAAAAAAAAAACAGCAGTTGAAAGAAATGCTATTGCATTTTCTTGATAAGGGTAAATTTTTAAGAATACAACAAAAACTTTATTTTGAGCACATCTTTAAGACTTCTTTCCATGCTTGTTGCTACATAGCCAATGGAAGGCACACAAAATAATAGAACAGTGATAGTGAGCTTCCATGAAAGTATATTGTGGTGTGCAAGTGATCGGGATGTCAAACTATTTTCAACAGAAAGTCTGAAAATTCTGCCAGATAATGCAATCCATACTATTAGAAAATTAGGCCATCCAATAAAAAAACTGCAACTGGGAGAGTACCCTCCGATCTACATGCTGACCAGCTCACGAGTAATTTAACCGAAACTTCAGCAGCCTCTTAAAGGGTAGAATACAGGGTTCACACTACCCAGATGCCTTAAAATTCAAGGACCTTCTCAAGGACTTAAGGACTGCTTATAAGGACTTCATGAAGCAGAATATCTTCAAACGCACATAGATGTTTACGCGAGTGTAATAATATTTGCTGAGCATGTAGGTTTATACATGAACAATAGATGGCACGGTGGATCTTATGCTGGATCTGTGTTCTTACTTATGTTGAAACACTCTGCACAACACGCAAATTAAATACACGTAATTAACACTAGGCTAGATGAGAATCTGTGATTAGAGGCAAACCCATTCAGCTCACTGAGTGACTTTTGTAAAAGGCCCTTTCAGGCATCTTACACTCTTTCATTGATGAATATAACTGAAGGTTCAAGTTGGGATGAAAAATTTCATTAAAAAGGCATGAAACTGCACAGTTGCTTTCATTTTTATCATTATTCTTTTCTAATGTGTGAAACTGTATGGGTGCAGTAGTGTGTTGCAGCACTTGCATTGGGTATAATTTAAATACATCTGTACTGTCACAATCTCTATAAATTAAGAATGACCATAGTCTGACATGCAGAGATCTGCATGAGAAAACACTGGAAATTGCACCGTCTAAATCTAACTTGTCTTCACTTAATTAGTACATTGGGTAAGGAGAGGTTTTCGTACAATTTAAAAAGCAGCTGGTTCTACACTTATAATTCATTAAATCTCACTGCAACTGGATCTAGATCTAATTCAATTTGTTATTTGCTCACCTACATCAAAACTACTATTTTTTTTTTTGTCTCTTTAATATGTAGACGATATATTGTCGTACTGGTCTAGATCTAGATTTTCTGGACCTAAAACTACAGATAGGCAGCAAAAAGGTCGCGTAATACTAATAAGTAGATCTAGATCTAGGCCTACGTAAGATTAAGAAAATAGCATTATTACGTGATGACCAGATGATCGCACGATCTTATTTTTTCTATACATGAAACTCTCTCAGATTTTACTTGATCTAGATCTATTTCTTTCTCTTACTAGTTCTACAATCCGTAGATCTCTCTACAATCCATAGATCTCCGCAGAATGCTAAGCCGAAGATCTCGATGGGCTCTCAGTCAATATGCCTACTGACTTGATCTAAATCATTTTCTCTTTCTGTTCGTAGCCACTCATGACAGGATTGTCAAGTGATAGCCTTTTACAGTTAACAAATAGCATACAACTGCTGGACTCAACGGGATTTGAGATCCTAACACAAGTCAACGTTGCCCATTCATATCTTCATTCCAGGCATTCGCACAAGACAACAGTACTTTCACTTTTGCTTTTTTCGTTCCGCAAATGTATCGAAGCATCGGCAGCCGACAAGACATTTCTGACCATCAAAAAGTTCATTTTTTCCGCTTAAATACAAAGTCTGAAATTTCCTGACTAATAATTTGATCTTATTCCCCACAATATCCGTCAGAATTATGACTAAAACTGGCGGCTTCGAACCGCACTGGCTCTGCAGGCCTAGACTAGGCTTGATCCACAGTGAAAGAAACGAAAATTATATCGACATCCGGGCATCGTTGATACAAAACAAATTTACGGCAAATGTAAAATACAGAAAGGTTGCCGGGTGCATTCGGAAGGTGGAAAGTAAAAAAAAAAAAACACACAAAAAATGTTCTGACGATCGGTCATTGAACGAAATTGACCACCCATGCGAAAATATAAAAACTTTGGCAAAAATTTCAAATTTCAATGACTTTTCAAGGCCTTAATTTTTTTCTCCAAACTCCAAATTCAAGCACCTTATGAATCCTGAGAATACCGGAAATCACAGCACCTCTGATTTTCAAAAAGCATTTTATCTGAAGAACACCTCTCAAGAGAAGCATAATATACAAGCCCTTCATGTCTCAAAAGCTGAACCACTGAAGAAGATGCTCACCTCTTGACCAATGACTGGTGGCTGCTCATTGCCAGCTTTTTCAATCCCCCCATGAACAAATGCAGAGTTGTTACTGTAAAATCTGCAACAAAAGAAAGTGTATCAACAACATACTGCTATCAGATTATCCAGTATTTCTTGACAGTAATTCAAAACTATGAATAAAAAAAAAAAAAGGTAAATAAGACTAAATATAATATACATACTGAAAAGGTATAATTAACTCTAGAACTGCGACCCAGCCTAAGGGCTAGAACGCCTGCAGCGCACCTTGCCGGGCTTGTCAGTCTGGATCTCGGTGCTGGTACTTAGCCTCAGAGTGTTTGATCTGACTATAGAGACTCTGCCTTGCCTTCCATGTGACACAATGCAGGCCCAGATTGACCACTGTCTTTATCTAATCCCTCCCCTAACTCAAGCTTTTTTTCACATGTAATAACATTTGCAATGAGCCAATGGTAGGAGAAGAGCTCGTATATTTACAAAGGAAGGTTAGCTTCATATGGGTGTCAATTTTATCATCCCTCGACTCACAGACCATTCCCAACAAAAGATTTGCTCATAACCTGATGCAACTGCTTGGACGAAACCACTTCACATAGGGCTGTATTTACGTTTACGTTATAGAATCTCAGTGTAAACTGCTACACGATCATCCCTGTGACCACATGGGCTTAGATTTTTCTTATTAGATCAGACCGGCTGATGTTGACAGGGCAACAGTGACTACAAAGAAATCCATACAAGTGATCTAATGATTGCACAGTGTGAGAGCACAAGGAAGCTATATGATACATAAACTAACAGATACATAGACTACTTTAGCTTTCATTCATAACAATTACGGCTCACTTGTACTCTCAACAGCTTGATCAGGGGTCAATGCGAAACGTGTTGAGTGGGTCAAGTGGTCAGGGAGTCTGTGCTATTATTCATCATGGTATAAACAAAGAGACTGCATGTATTTGATACTCTCTCGCATCATCATAAAATAATTTCTTTTGATTGTGGTTTCAGACCACTTGAGAGGAACTCTATGGGCCATGTGGCCTTTCTGTTCTTCTCTTCCGTTCAAGAGGATTTCATCTTTGGGCATGGAATTTCTCACTATGCTATGAGGTAAAGTTCCCTTAACCTTGTGAAGGAGTGTCTATTGAGCTGCGCATACTTATTATGGCATTAATTTGACAAGACGGGGGCCAATAAACCCCAAGTTTAAGTGACATGGTGAGAAATATCACAGCGCAACGAGTAGCTCCCACGAATAAACACAGACATCGCATGATGGGATTTGCTTTACCTGTCATATAAATATGTGGTTCGCAGTTCTTGGGTTAAAAATTTTTATAGTGGCTAATAATAATAGAATCCCCTGAAACCCATTAGGCAATCAACAGCTGTACAAAGATTTTATGAAGAGGAAACACTGCTTCTAGAAAACAAGTTGAGTATTTTCAAATTTCATTTGACATACCAACACACTATTTACCTAACTTCAAATGCATAGCAAATATATCAATGTAAACTTAATTGAGAATCAAACATTCTCAAAATTTAGTGGGGCACCTTAGAATAACAATTCTGGAAACTTTCTTAACACCTCCCAAAGTCAAAGTGCATAAGAATAGTAATAGCAATAGACAGTTTAAAAAAAAAAAAAAAAATTGGAGATCTCTCTAAAACAGTTTTCTTTGCTATAATATGGTAAATTTCAATGCAATTATACCTATGTAGGTGTAGCGGAGCTTCATGCAGCATCGTATAATATTGCCGGACGAATTCGCGGCCAACTTCCTGAGGACCAGGAGTTTCCATTACCATTGTTCTGAAGAGAAAAAATGTTACCACATTAGCAAAAGACATTTTCATTACTTAAAAACAATATTGTGACACCTTAAACATTCTGATGACTTTCAGACACTATAAACATCACTTCTTAGCAATAGGCCTACTTAAAAATAGCCTACTGTTTCAAAAATACATGAACATATGCTTTGCTAATTTGTATGAAAACTCCAATTTAAATGTTTCCATTTTCATTAAAAAAAAAAAAAAAGCATATTTTGATAATATAATATGTCCTTTAATAAAAATATCCACATACAATTTGGTAATTTTTCTGCCAACATCCCAAAATTTACTGACTGAGTTTAAAGGCTAACCACCAATTATTTGCTGACGGCATCAGGAGATGATCTATACTTTTCTTTAATACAAAATTACATTCAATATTCAATTGATTGAATTCATTCCAAAGATCAGGGTTGTGAGAAAAAAAAAAAAAATCACACACACAAAACATCTGGCACTGTCTGCACTCTTGGATATAAGCTACTTGACAGTGTGATCATAACACAGGAGGTAGAATTAGCCCTGAAGAAATAATACAATGTGAATTCGGAATAATCATCAATCATCTTTAACATCTCCAATATAATGAGAACTACATAAAATTTCAAGTCATTCAAGGCAGATATCTCAACAGCTAGCTTTCTGGGTTATGCAATAATACAGTCATCTCGGCTCGGGAGCCCAGTCTGCCTAAAAACCAGTCTTTGCTGTGAAATAAGTTTTTTTTTTTCTCTAAAATTTAGATCTACCTCTCCAGGAACCAGCTCCCAAATTAAAACTCTACCTAAGAGCCCAGTGTGAAGCAAAGGCATAGCAAGAAATAGTGTAATTTCACATCACACTGTCTACTTGTGAGAAATGCACAGCCCTATATGTGCAGCATAATGAGGAGTGTTAAAGGGAAAAGAGATATGGGGAGAGGGTGTGATGGAGGATGTACAACTGCACAATCAGGCCACACTTAGCATAAAATCATTTCTTTGGTAGCACGTATGGGTCTTGGGGGTGTTGACCCATGACTGGTGGTACAGCATATAAGAGGGAATAAGTTTAACCTATTCACTGCAGGGGACGCAGTGGCTCAATGGCTATGGCATCTGCTCATGGAGCGGTCGGGATCCACTCGCGGGTTCTGCACCAGGGTATGACAGAACATGAAGATCGAAAACCCGCTTTTTTTTCAGTGACTCATCGGTCCCTGGCTTCCTGTGGGTAGGGAAGCCCAATGTCTCCTTCTCGGATAAGGGCGAATCTATTTCGGAGGTCCCGTGTGTACGTTACGCACGTTAAAGAACTCATGGCAGTTCAAAATCGATGGAAGAGTAGGCCTGAGTGCCGCTGTCCGGGCAAAATTTCTACCCACAAACTTTCTCAGCCGAGATAATCCATCTCTTGGGATTGAAAGACTTAAGAAAAACAACCTATTCACCGCTCAGTTGTTTTCCTACTCAGTCTATTTTATTGTTAAGCACTTCGGTCGCCCCTGCAACGCAGCAATTTTCGGTACAGTTTCGTTGAAACCTGATATCGGCACATTGAAACCCATTATTGATGAAATTACACACCAAGAAAGGTCATGAACTGTTAGATTTAGATCTAATTACAAAATACACACATGACCAAATAAGTTATTTCATTGACAAAACTTTTGCGGTAATGACCAACTTAAAGGGGTAGTGCAACATGAATTCAATGTGTCAAATTCCTTTGTGTTTTTGCCTCAGACGAAATGTTTCAGTTAT
>JBCAUA010001163.1:0-13604 GCA_038406235.1 Peronia verruculata | reverse complement strand
CCTAACAAAGGTAAAGAAGGATTTACAAAAGTGATCGGCCATTTTCTCACTAAATTCAGCTGCAGCAACCAGTCACCACCATCGTCTTGAATCGCCAAAATTTCAGCTTCTATTTAAGGTAGATCAATACTTTTTTCATACACTGAATAACCCTCACAGTGATACCAATTACTACATATGCTCAAAATTTTACGAGCACCTGATTTCATCGTGTCGCGTCTCATATAAAGAGCATAACGTAATTAATAACATTTTGTTTATTTCAAGTCCTGAAAGAAAAATTCAGTTTGTGATTTTGGCAAGGTGAATACAAGTGGTCTGTGACTATGAATAAATTACGGAGTTTTTTAAATTCTAAATCTTTCTGGTTCCCACGCGCGTTTCAGTGTGACAGTGAAAATCAGTTATATCTTTTATGATGAAGTTATGGAAATGTGTAAAATTGGACAACTTTAATCTGTTAAGAGTGGTATTTCGATAATATGCTGTACCTTTTATGTTGATTGAGCTGGGCCACAGTGTTGTTTGATGATGTGCGTATGTGTATGTAAGTGTAAGTGCATCCATTTTTCACAATGCAGTGTTGGAGTGAAATGATTTGATCTGATTTTTTATGTGTTCAAGCACTTTCATCTTTGAACCAACTAGATGTCCCTACTGTGAAAGGTCAGTGGTATCTTTGAGACCTGCAGTTTTGAATTTTACTCAGCATGAGGCTTTGTCTTATAAGTGAGGTCAAAGCATTTCTACTGTGATATGATTTTGATGACAGTAAAATGGAACTCTGATTACAAAATGTTCTACCTGTAGCCATTGATTTGTTCATCACTTGTGGAAGAAAGTGTATGATTTGTTCATCACTTGTGGAAGAAAGTGTATGATTTGTTCATCACTTGTGGAAGAAAGTGTTATCTTCTTTGTATAATTTGAATGTCAATTTGGTGCAGGTTATTTTTTTTTTTAGTTTTTGAGACTTTGGCATTGATGATCTGATAACAAATTGAGATAAAAAGTCATGATATACCGAACATTAGTTTTATGTCAGGGAAAATACATAGTCAACTCGCTTAAAGTCAACTCTCGGTTAAAGTCAACTTGCTCCGGCGGTCCCATTTTTTGTCCTTTATATTCTTATTAGTCTTGCCTCTGATAATGTCAACACCTTCAGAGGTCGAACTCGCTTAAAGTCAACTCCAAATGGCCCACGCTGGCCGACTGACAGCCTAAAACTGTGAAGACAAAGAAAAAAAAAAGTCCGACAGAGAGACAGAGACGTCTCGTCGCGACACACTATAGCCTGTGCAGCTGTCGCAGTACTGAGAAGATGCTCTCTTCACCTGACTCGTGCTGGCGGGAAAAACAAACACTCACACACTCAACATTCACACATTGCGCTCCTCGCCCTTCTTGTGTTCATTTGTTAGGTGGTGGATGCCCAGTACTACTGACTAGTGACCGTGTTGATTTACACACGCAGTTAAGTGATTGGCCCTCTTCGCTTGCCTGGCATTAGCGAGGTTACACTAACACCTACTCGCACTCGACTGTCTTCACCATACTTATTGACTTATCAGGGGGGAAGGGTGGAGGGCAGGTCTGCCTATACTCTTGTTTTCATTTTCCACTCTATGCTCGCCGTGATGAGTCGAGCTTTTAATGGGGTCTACTGCGTCATCAAAATGTCTCTGGGGCATAAGCCAATAAATATGTAACACTTTGACCCCCTGTGCTGACCAGATATGGGAATCCGGATAAAGTCAACCTCGCTTGAAGTCAACACTTTTTCTCTGTCCCGAGGGGCTGACTTTAAGTGGATTCCACTGTATAAATATATATATCTGTTCTCTTTCAAAAAGATGTGTTTGTCATGTTCCTTGTGTATCTTACATGACTGACTTTAGTCCCATGTCTGAAGTTTAAATGACTGACTACCTGGCCTGATTGTGTTGACTCAGCTTCTGAAATAAAATGTATGCATTCAAAAATTTATCTGATGTTTGAGTTTGTGGGGAGAAAAGAATATGACTTTATGTGAGGATGTAAATGTATAAATTTTGTCTCTCAGAGGTCACTGACCATTTCACACTAAACAGTCAGTCATAAATTCCTCACATTTTTTTCAGAACAACGACAAACACAAGCCTGATTTCAATAGTTGATATTGTATTATACACCTCTTTATCATTAGGCTACCAGATCAAACACATGTAAACATTATGATGAACAGACAGCAAATCCATAAAAAAAACCCAACATGATTGACTTACACAGAGGCTTACGATGCCTGCGATTTGCAAATCAATACTGTACCGTACTTTGATTAGACAAACAAGTGGTCCTGATTAAAAAAACAAAGCAAATTATTCGCTATGTTCCTATTGCAATAAATAAACAAGACACTCTCATCACTAAATTACATGACATTCACACCATTACATAAAACATGACATATGCATCACTAGATAACACATAGTATTTACATCCCTAGATGATGCCTGACATTTACATCACTAGACAACACATGACATTTGTATCATTAGATAATTATTTCTGTGACCTGGCATGTTTCCATATTTCCCTGACCCTGAGACAACCTAGCATTAGTTCACATCCACCAGCACACCGAGTGTCACACAAAGTATGGCCTTACAGTCCATCTGTACAAACCATGACTATAACCAACTGTGTCTCACATGCATACATGTACTTCCACACTCAACTTTAAATACATTAAACTGTACAAAGGCACTGCTACATCAGTTGTCATATCTGCCTGGCTACCACCCACCAATACAACTTATGAAAAAATTAAATAAAACAGAAAAAAAAAAAAAAAACCACACATACACACACACACACAAAAATTGAAAAAAAAAAACAACAACAAAACAACAACAACATAGAAAAACCAGTCAAAAAACAAAACAAAAAAAAACAACAAAAAAAAAAAAACAAACACTTGTATCCAGGACTGTGCTACTACAAGTCAAAGATAAATTTTTTCAAATGCTTTTGATAACCCGGATGGCAGTAGTTTGGGATTTCCTCTCTGGTGACCCACAGATAGTCCTCAGCCTTAGCTTGATTTGGCTGCACTGTGCCCTCTCTGTACCACGCCTTGAAGAAGAAAAGCTGAGAAATAAAAAGAAAAACAATTATTATATTCCCTTCTAGACAAACTATGTAAAGCATTTTCACTTGAAGGCAATCCTCATCAGTGCACTATAAAGCTGAAAACATGAAAAATGCATTGGTTCATGGTGATTTTAGCTACTGATGCTTGCCAGTATGACCAAAAATCTACATGAGCAAAAACAAATGAAGTTTGTAGTCAGAACTCATTGAAGATCAAGGACAGGTCAAATTGTTTAAATTAAAAAAAAAAAAAGATCTAATACATCAATAAAAGACTGGTGACCAAAGGCTTGGGTTCTCTGTGTAGTGTCAGCGTCTCCAAGTGTCAGCCTCTCCACATTCCATGTTGGTTGGTTCAAAAATTTTTTTTTTCTTTTTTTTGGGGGGCTGGCCCGAAGTGCTAGTGATTGGAGCTACACTCTAAGACGGTTACCATGAAAATTCTTAAAACAAAACTTGCATTATTAAAAAAGAAAAGCTTTTGGAACAGTCATTTTGCTGTGAAATTTAATATTCTTAATATGAAATGAAAATATGGGGCGATACAAAATCTACTCCTTTAAAGAAAAGTTTTCACTTCCCTAATCCAATTTTTCTTTCATATTAGCGTTTACCAAAATTTAGCTTGGGGAGAGGATTTGGGGGCAAATAAATGTATTACAAGCCATACTCTGACCTTCAACCAACCAACCTCTAACAAATGTGTCAAAAATCTACACTGAGCAAATGCTCTTTTCTTTCTCTGTTTTCTTTCATGAATGCACAAACCGTTACTCAATACATGAAGTCTTTAATAAAATTAGCAGCTGAAAAAAATCATTCATCTTCTACAAAGGTAAATCGTTCACTCATCATAGAAAATGTGGTATAAATCAATAAACTTCAAAATACCTTAATTCCACTTTCAGCTTCTTGTCCCCTGGGCTCGTATTTTGCGACAGCACATGGGGCATTGCCAAGGAAGGTTGCTTGGACATCCCCACACACCGATGATAATGCCCTTTCAGCTGTCTGCAAATAGATCATAAAAACAATGTTCTGAAATAATCACTGAATATACAGTAGTCTCCAGTTATATAAGCACTCCGAATATAAGCACACTCCGCTCATAAGCATGCTTTGGTCCCATGACGATTTTTTTTATTTTTTACTATACAGTGGACCTCGGATAGAACGAGATCGTTGGGACTAACTGGTTATCCTCGTTGGATCCGAGGTGTCGTTGAATGTGAGGGGAGCATATGTGTCGCTAACGTGCTGGATACAGTAGATCTTGGACTCAACGAACTAATTTGGTCATTTTTAAAAGTTCGTTGGATCCAAGATCTTCTCACTTGCGCTGTGTTAATTCTACACAAGCCAACCCCCCCCTCTATCCACAATTCACAACCCCCCCCTCACCATTGTGCCTGCGAGCGACGAATGATTGGCGTGTGCATCCCAGGCACCGCCTCGCAAACTTGCGGGCCCCTGTTGTTCTCATCGCACCAGGCAGTGATGTAACCCAAATGAAGAAAGGGGGGAAAACTGATTCAACCAGCCATGGTCGTGCTCGTTAGAGCTGAGGCTGACTATTTTCGTGCTCGTTGGATCCGATTTATTTTACTAACAGTTTATAAAAAATAAAATGGGGATTTAAATGTACCTCGTTGGATGCGAGGTCTCATTGAATTCGAGGTTTACTGTATAATTTATATGCGTGTAAGCACGCTCACTCCACGCACAAGCATGCTTAGCAAGTGAAAACTGTAAGTGGAAAAAAAAAAAAATTCAGCAAGCAATATGACCTACAGTGGACCTTCCGAGTTAAGAGCCTCTCAGTTAAGACTTCCTCTCGGTTAAACCTAAAACTGTATGACGGAATGTTTTTTTCTGGACCTCTGAGTAGCAACTTCCTTCCAAATCCGACATACGACCCACTCTGAACCTCTTTTCTGTTATCCCATCACCCCAAATTGCGACCCACCCGCATGTTTTGAGCCCGTTCTTTGTCATCCGTCAGTGTGACTTATAACAATGCATACCGCAATCAACGCGAGCCTCCCTACTCTCGACTAGTCTGGAGTCTAGTGGCCACACCCGCATGTGCTCTCTTCATTACGTGTGTGTGTTGATAATCCTCTAGTATTCATACTACTGGTCGTCCATTACGGTCCCTTTGTTCCATTTCCTATAGTCAGAACTGCCCTGGCTTGTTTACATTGTTTTGACCTATCTGCGGTCAGCTGGGGTAGCTTTTCAAAAATGTTTATAAAATACCAAAATATCAACTTAGAGACATGAAAATTTGCATGTGAGAATAAAATTAATGTTCTTTTAATTCAGTATATTTGTGTGTGCCTGTTAGATGCTTTTGTACCATGCTTTACTTCTGAAATTATGTCAAGTTTAATTTCATAATCACTTCACAAGATGCACCTAAAAACAGAAGTATAAAGGCAGACAGAAAGATGAAAGGAGTGGAGGTAATTACACAGAATAATAATAATGAAAACCCAACTTACCATTTCGTTTGTAATTAAATTCCAAGACAGAAATCACAATACAAACACATATCAGATAGCTTTCATTGAACTTGGTTGAATATAAACACAAGGTTTCAAACAACTAGATCTAGATATAGTTCTAACATATAAGGGTACATCACTTTAGCAAGATACTACAATCAGATCTAAATCAGACACAGAAAACAAATGAAGAATCCAGCTGATTCCCAAAATTAGACATATAAGACAATGCTTTGATAATCTACATCTACCACTAAGTATCTTTCTCATGCTTGCCCTCGCTAATTTTATGCTGTCTTAGACAAAGCTTAGTTGACAAAGATCTTATAGATCTAGATCTACATCATTCTCTTCATTAAAATCAACTTCTGTTTCAGATTCAACTTTAAATTCTGTGCCACTATTATTAAAATCAGCCACTGCATAGAGTAGAGGTAGGCTGATGCGAGGTTTTCAAAGGGAGTCAAAAGGAGGTAACCAAGCGTGCTTTCAATCACGTTGCAACACAATGAATGCATTCAAAGCCTACGCGATACCACGCAGGGATATCCCATATGGTCTCTAGATGACAAAGAAACTAAATATAGGACGGGAACATGCTCTTTTTGATGTAAAGTTGATGATAGGTACAGAGGATTATGATTGGCCGGGTTGACCAAATGAAGGCTATAGGACGAGAGGCTGGATTTGGCCGGGTTAGACCTGAGGCAGAGAAACTGTGTCGGCTGGGTTGCACACAAAGGGATTAAACATAATGGTTCCTGATCTCTCTTACTGTTTGATTTCATCAATAATGCCCAACTTCTTTTCAAAGATCAAGTGAGTTTCCAGGCAGCAGTAGTATTGCTGAAGCACCATGATATGGCTAGTTACTCACAGATAATCACACAAGAAGTACCTCAAGTGTTTCAAATTAGCCAGACTGACTTGAGTAGAAAAAGAACTGAGCAGTCAGGAGGCTAAACTTATTCCTTCTCTGAACCAGTCAGGAGTACAGTGCTGTCCCACATTTGGCAGACAAAGAAATGGTTACGGGCTAGTCCCAGTGTGGTTTGATTACACACTCAAACATCCCCTCACCCCTGTACCTGTCATCCCTGCATCCCCTCCCCAGTTTACTGCATGCCTAGTGCTGAGCATTTCTTTCAAGTGGACAATATGATGTGAAATTACACCATGAGTACTTGCATGTCTGGCCTAGGCACTGGACTCTCAGACAGATTATTTACTCGGGCTGGAGGGGGGGGGGGGGGGGGTGTTCTTTTCACAGCAGAGGTGGACTCCTAGGCAGCAGGTTCTTAGACAAAGATCTCTGTATTTAACTATTTAAAGTACAAAGCAAAATGAAT
Source organism: Peronia verruculata (assembly GCA_038406235.1). NCBI lineage: Eukaryota > Metazoa > Mollusca > Gastropoda > Systellommatophora > Onchidiidae > Peronia > Peronia verruculata. Next base: position 6,613 of record JBCAUA010001163.1, on the reverse strand, counting down.
CTTATCTACCTCTCCATCCTATGAAACAAGGAGTCTCCATACTTACCTCTCTGAGTGTTTCTCCTTCCTCCCAGGTTGCCTGGGGCAATACCCAGTGATATCTGCCTTCAATGTCTTGCTTTACAAGTAAATACAATGTGGAATCCAATTTTCTTTGTAACGAATGTTTGTCATCAGTTCTGTCCACCTCTGACTCTCGGGGTGCTGGAGTAAATTTCTTTAATTCTGCCTCCCATTGGTCTTCTAGGTCGAGGGCTGTGACTGTTTCACCTTCAACATTTAAGTCTTCCTCCTCTGATTCTTGCTTCTTCTTCGCTGCTTGTCTAAAACGGATATAGCATTAAAAAAAACAAAAAAATTAGGTTCTGATCGCCAAATTTTGACTTGATGTGTGTTCAAAGAGTGAGTTTTCCTCCACACAGTTATATTAAAAGCAAATGACATTTACCATAATAAAATAATGTGTCAAAGATAAATATTTGATGTTTCTCATGTTTTACTCACTTGTCCTTTATGAGGCGCAGCTCGTGGTCTGACAGGTAGCTGTTCTCAAGTTCAAGCTGTGACATCATGTCCTCAAATTTCTGCTCAATGTCATTTTTTGGTGCTGCGATGACAGGATAGCGTTCGACACAAATTGCACTGTAGAGGATGTTCTTCTGAACTTTAGGCTTTGCTGAAGACAACTGTCTTTGGCTTGGACATACTGAAAAAATACCCACAAAGATAAAAAGATGAAATAAAAGTTCCATCTAATCTATTTCGCACAAAGACAATTTGCCATTGCTTCAGTCATACATCCATCATTTACCTGCTTATTAAATGGAAAATCACAAAAACCATGTAGCTGTCTTCACTACAAACAGGATACATGAGCAGTCTTATAATAGAATTGAATGATGATTTATTTTGACTAAACTTTTTGTGTTGAGCTCTATTGTCAGACAGATCTGTTCTTTGTCTATTACAACTGGAGTGTCTCACAGGATTTGGGCCAGAGAATTTCTACTGAAGCATATCTTGCTAACCTTTCTCAAATTTTAAATGTTTCCTTTGTGTATAAAAAGCCTCCATCAGTCAGTGCTGATATCTCTAATGTATCTATCCTGGCTGTCAACTCAGATAGAGCAGTGTCATTTGTGACTGTGGAGACCGATGTAAGAAAGGCAGTCTCTGCCAGAAAAGTTGCTTCTATGGATGGTCATTGGTCTGTAAAGCAGTTGCACTCCTTTCTGTGTGCATGTTTTTGTATAACAGCTTCTTCCCTCTCAGCTTATGATGTTGAGTCGGGTGCTTCTCCAGCTATAGTGGTCAGCCAGCTAGAGTGGTCATCACTGGACTTAGTGTAAATGTAAAGAGCCTCTGTATTTCTCTTGACATCTTTGTAGCACAGCTTGGGGTGGCCAGTATTTCATTTCCCAGACAACAGTTCTCCATAGGGTCACAGGGTGTCTTTGGGGATTCTAACATCCTCTATGAAGCAAACATGGTCCATGTATGCTTCGACAGACTGTATTTCAATGTCCAACAAAATCTCAAATGAAGGCATTTCGTAATGACATTTTATAAGCCATCTACAATAATTCCTCAGTGGTTGGTAATTTGCAGGCGGTAATGGTAATATTATAATACTCACACTGAATTTGTCTCTGATGAAACCAATACTAAGGCTACAAATATTACTATCAATGATGTATTTTGAAACATAAGCCACAACTCAAAATCTCCACTTGTTTGAGTCATCAAACCATCCTTCTAATAGATCTACGCCACCAATTCCAGATTAGGTAAACTGCAATATTTTGTTCAATCATCTCTTTTGGAAGGCTGACCCTATTGGCAGTAGCTATTCCTGGAAAGGTGTGATTCATATAATAGTTTAGTAGTATCTTTTTCATTGTATGGGATCTGCATTTCAATCAACATTCTTTCTTCCATAATGGTAAACATTGCCTTAAAATTAATAAGGTGAGTAACAACTTTGAGTAGGCCTATGCTATCGTGTGCGCATTTTGAATTCAGGGTCAAGCCATTCACATTGACCCTTATAACTTATTAATTGCCATCAACAGTTGGGAGTCACGAGACCATACCGAGATGTGGATCTAAATCTATCCTATACATATGTTAGACTGCGGGTCCACCTCTTATTCCATCAAATTATCTAACGCAAAGCCATGCCTACTTACCTTTGAATGCGTCTTTTAATCTGACGAAAGACACTACAGATCGCCAGATGCGACGACCTGCCGAAGACATGCTGTCCCAGTTTGTTTTTATGAAAGGTCGAAGTCGATCGAAGTCATCTCCCCTCACATGGGGATCTGGCAATTAAAAACAAGATCATTAATGCGGAATTGAATCAAACCAGAACTAGATCTAGATCTATATAAAGGAAATAAATACATGTATCATAATTTTACAGAATAAATTGTGTAGATGCATATACTTTTCGTTAATATTTCTTGTGAAATTTTGCCCAGTGTTTACTTGGATAGATGTAAGGGAAAATGGTTTGTTCCCTTCATTGAATAGGACACTGTAATTTAGTTTTTGAGTGAAAATTATGGGATGTAAATTTCATTGTACCAAAACGACTTGTCCTTGTAGATCTTCAAGTTGTTTCTAAGCATGCGACGAAAGTTCTTTGATACTGAAATCATTTGTCTACAGAACATTATTTGTGTGCATCTTTCCTCTAGATTGACTGTGAAGTAGACGTCTATATTACAGCTGTTAGGTAAGTCGGTGGATTGATATTGTGCCCTTCATGGCGATTGTGCGAATGGCCTAATGCACAAGAACTCCACAGTTCTGTGGTCCAATCCGCTTTCGCGGGCAGCTGTTTTTTTTAATGTTGTTTGTTGTCAGTCAGTTCTCAATCTAAATCTATGGTTAATAACTATCACATTTAAAAGTACTTTACTCTTTGAATTTGCATTGGACTGACACTAATGACTTAAATGGAGATTTAGCCAAGATTTATGGAATGTTTAGAAATACATCTAGATTTTAGATCTAGATCTAGATCTAGAGTAGAGTCCTAGGATCTAGATCTAGATCTAGAGTCTAGAAAATCGAGATCTAGATTTTTAATGGTGATCTAGATCTAGATCTAGATATAATCCACTAATCTAGATCTAGATCGAGGTCTAGATCTATCTAGAATTGCAGTTTGCATTGCAAAATTATAAATTCCTTTTCAAGGCCCTTTATTTTTACTTTTCATTTTTGGATGTGAATGAAGTGTGATCAAACATTTTCTGTCTGCATCGCTCGATTCTATGCCAAATAATGTTTTTGTTGTTTTTCTTAAGCCTTTCAACCCTAAGAAAGTAGGATTATCTTGGCTTTTAGAAGTTGCGAATTTCTGCTGAGATTTGTACTGAGAAATTTTGTGGGTAGAAATTTTGCCCAGACAGCGGCACTCAGGCCTACTCTTCCATCGATTTTCAACTGCCAAGGGTTCTTTGATGTGCGCAGCGTACACTTGGGACCTCTGAAATATATTTGCCCTTATCTGAGAAGGCTATACATCGGGCTTCCCTAGCCAGAGGAAGCCAGGGGACCATTGAGTCACTGAAAAAATGCAGTTTTTCGATCTTCGTGTCCTGTCATCCCCTCCTGCAGAACCCGCGAGTCGATCCCGGCCCGTTTTCTCCAAGAGCAGATGCCATACCCATTGAGCCACAGCGTCCCCCACTAATATGTTTTATTTTGTTATAAAATTATATATATATATAATCTAGATCTATATACCAATTTTTTTATAAATTTATTGATTGAATTTTTTTCTCAGGATTTTGACCAGTTGGTAGCTGTATAGCTGTACTGACGCTATGGCCCAGCCTGAGGTGGGGCCTAATGACATTGTCATTCATTTAGTCAACCCTTACAAATGTGGCGACTGCGGCTCAGAATTCTGCATCAGATCTCTGTTTCTGGTATGCTGGTTTCAACTATGTAATATAAACATGATAATATTTTACTGCTAATGCATCCAATGTCTGTGCGTAGCTTTAATGAACCACAAGACTTCCATGACAAGACAATATGGTAGAAAAAACATTTGAACGATATAAAATTGGAACAGAGATGGTAATCAAATCAGATTTTTAAAAATGCATTATTTCTGTACAGGATTCATTTCATCCTTTCAGCAATTTTATTTTTAAACTTAAAAAAAAAAAAAAGATATTTTAGCTTAGGAAGACAGTACTGTGAATTTCACAAGTTTCCTAATCCAAAGAACAGTTTATGAAACAAGAAAAATGTCTTGCATGGCTGTTTGAACAAAAGTTCAAGTAATATAGCAATTATTTTGCGTTAATCAGTGTCTCATAAAATAATTTGTGACACGGTCTTCGAAGTATCACAACGACATTGCAGGTTAGACTGAGCACTTTATCCCAGGCATGGATGACAATTGTTTGGAAAGGAGAACTTACCGTCTTATTAATGCTACTGAAATATACAGCTTAAAAATTACATTATGGGATGGAATTCCAGGAGTCTGTAATTCAAAAATTTTGTTTCATTTCATGATAATTTTTCTTCTGTCCATCAGTGGCTTTTGTTCCAAGTTATTGTTCATTATATATAATAACATATGTAATATATGTTTTATGTACAGTTCTTTTTTTTTTTTTTTTTTCACAACTATTAGGTAGAAAGATATGAAAACTAGAGGTGGGAAAAGTAATTAAAATGCAGCTGTGGTGCTTGTCTCTGACTAAATTAACAGCATTAATTCTTTTGTATAACTTTCTGTCTATAGGAACATCTGGCAGAGCACATTTTGAAGCTGAAAACGGAGACTCCGTGTCACCAGATTGTGTGTGGCAGTAGCCTAGTGGAGCAGCAACCCAATGGCATCACAGTCACTCGAGACATTCTGCAGATCAATGAGCAACAGGTGAGTGCATGGCTGCTAGTATTGCTAATCGCTTGCTGTGACCATACAGGTTGTCCCACTCTCTCTTTCTGTCTGTCTCTGAAATGATCATCTTTCAGTGCCTGGATTTCACTTTGTTTTGTTTGCTTGGTTCATTGAATGAAAAATCATACTGGTTAACTGGCCTTGCTGCTTTCTCAACTGCCTGTCTCGCCATCTGCCAGTACAAACTACACCGATATTTATTGTAATAAATTACAGTCAGTTCTTATAATCATTCCATACAACATAGTTTTGGGGATTTTGTGTGTCCTGAGGGAGGATTTGATCAGCTGTGAAATAGGAAATAATCTTCATCAGGTTGTTGTCATCATGTAGTTGGTCAAGTTAAAAATTTTGTGGCTAAACATTGAATTTGACTTTGTCCTGTTTCCTTTGTTGTGGTGGACAGGTTGATAAGAACTTGGGGATGGAGGATATGATGTTATCCACATGTTAGTTCATTTTATAAAATAGAAAAAGACTGTCCAACCGGCAACTAACAAAACAAGTTTGAAAAATTTTTTAAAAAAGCAAATAACACTTATAAATTTCTTCTTCTTGATGTTGAGTTGAAGATAGCCAAATTTTCGGACCAACTTGGTCCTTCCTCAGGGCAACAGTAATCAACCTTTATTTTTGTCAAACTGAATTTTGTATTTTCAGGATTTTTAAACACTTGAAAACTGTAATGCTGATAATTTAACAAAGATTATAAGACACACAAAAAATGCCTTTATGGAATTTGAAAGATGATTCACATTATTGAGATTTGCTCTTTGCCTCATTGAGCCATGGCTGAAAGTCTCATCAAAAACAATAGTTCATATTCGACTAAGTACATATCTGGAAATCCCCTGCGGAGTGTTTGTACCCCCTACTGAAAATAAACATCACGAAATCATATAACACTAGTGCTCAAAGCAAAACTTCAGGAAAAACGCCACGTTGGGAGTACCTCATACTTTTTCATACGTCATTCAACCATTAACACTACTCAATACTACTATTATTTGGAGGCCATGTAGAGTCAATAGGCTCATGGTGAAGAGTTTTAGTGACATATTCCCTCCACAGCGTAACAGGGTCAAATCGAAAAGTGAGTCAAATTTGTGAATAGTTTGGAGTGTTTGTTACCCCTGCTAAAAATAGACGCCGGTATTTCCAACCTTTCGCTTGGTCGGAACAGATCTATTGCTGACTTGGACAAGATTTGTGACATCTCTCGTTAATTTGTGCTTTTAGAAAAGTTTTGTGTCATGCTCATTTTTACAGTTTAACTGTCTTCATTTACTCACCACCACTGCTATTTCTTGTAAAGCAAATGCAATTTTATGGAGCAAAGACACTGTTCGATTGGAAACATAAATAATTATAATTTAAGATAATATTGATAATATTTAAAAAAAGAAAAACTTGGTCGCGAATACTTCAATTATCTATATAATAAGAGCGATCAGGGGGCGTGACACTTATCTTACGGTCCTGTAAAGTGGAAATCGGCAGGCATTTAAAATTCAACTAAAATTACAGACGTGGGCAATTTTTACCCAACTGCGTTATAGGCTACTCTTTATTTTGATTGAATTTACAGAGTAGTTTTAATTAATTTTTACAATGCCGAACTATCATTCATTTTGTCCGCCATGACTTCTGTGCGGGACGCATGGCGCGTTCAAA
>JBCAUA010001152.1:0-13605 GCA_038406235.1 Peronia verruculata | reverse complement strand
CATGTGGCTTTGTTTACTTGCTCTGCGCATGGCAGACAAATCTGGACGAATGATGAGCTCTCAGACCTGTCACATCACATAAACAAAGTCACATGTGAGCGATGTTTCCTAGGTCATGTGATTTTGCTGAAAATACCTAATTATTTTGACCAGTCTTTGTATTACAAAAACGAAATTCATTGTTTGAAGAAACCCTTTTCTTCATATCGTAATAATTTTAGAAGAAAAGAATGTAATCACTTTTTCAAATTACAAGAAGAAAAATGAGTTTTTCTTTCTTAACACCGTTCCCTCAACAATCTTTGTGTCTGGTAAAGGGAAGCTATAGAACTGGTCAAAAACCATCCACATGGCAAGTTTTTTAGATGAGCAGTCCTAATCTGCTCCCTCAGCTCCTTTAGTGACTGAATCTTTATTTTGATGGGCCTCTTTTTTTTTTAGATTGTGTAACATGTCGCGCTGTAAACACAATTGAGCAGCTAATCAATCTGTAACAAACGATGCAGGCAAAATGGAGTAACTTTACGTGCATTGAAGCTGAGAGGATCCACAACCGTGTGCCAGTATTTACAATTCAATTTGAGCTTCTGGTTTTGTGGAGAGTTTACAGTAATAGTCCATGGGGTGCAAAACTACCAGGCAGATCCTGCTATAGTCTTTCCTGTCTACATCTATCTCATTCATCTTTCATTTTTTTTTTTTTTCATTGTTGTTGTGTTGTTTTGTTTTGTTTTGTTTAGACTACACATTGTCATGAGTTTTTCCACCAAAAAAATCACGAACGAGTTTGTGCTTTTGTATTGTCACCCACAAACAATAGGCCTACGCATCATCCTAGGCCTCCACGACTCACATCCCCTCCCAATCCCATTTGTATGTGAACTGTTCTCATGTTGAAGTCCTCCTACCGCTGATCCTTTTGTGAGCATTGCGGGCGAAAATCTTCCATGCCATAGAGTGTTTTAAAGTGATTTTAAAGTGGTGGTTATTATCATATCCCGTTGCTTCCTTGCCCTTGGTTTATTGTGCTGCGTTTTGTGTGTTGTGTTTGATTTCCACACTTTGTGTAACAGAACACGTTCCTTTGTCATTCTCCAGCTCGGCACGGTTGTCCGTCAATTTTTCATCCTGTCCCCCACGGGGAGGTAACCGTCTTGCCTTTTCGGCTCCTCCAAGGGAGGTAATGTCTATATGAAATGATGGGAGGGATCAGTGCATCATCATGACAAATGTCACATGTGACATCTTCGTCGTAGATCTACATATCCATCACCCGAATGTCGGCCGTTGTTGCGACATCACCTCTTTACTGTGCCAAGTGTTGTAGTCTGAAGTTATTATGATTCTATAGGCAAAGCTTTCGCCCTTCTGGGCTTAGAGTACTATAGCGAACAAAATATTGAAAAAAAAGGGGGGGGGGGAGAGAGGAGGGGGGGATTCAGGCCTTTTATTGCTATAAGTTTCTGTCATAATCTGCCAACACAGAGTCCACTTTGTCTCATTAGGCCTGTGTTTGGGTAGAAGATGTAGAAAAATTGAGTCTCATAAACATAGTTTATATTCCATACCAAATAGAAGCACAGAATGAAAAAAGTGCTGAGGACAGTTTGTGTGTCTGTGTATCTATCTGTCGGTTTGTCTTTCTGTTCTCTCTGTTGCCTCATGGCTTGCCTGTCGGTCTGTCCACTGTTTCTACACGTTTTCTTGTTTCAGATACCATCCACATTTCGACATTCCGCCTTGTTGGATCAAGAGATCGGATGCTAAATAAAAAACAAACACAATGAAATCACCATGTAATAAGGAACATTGAGGCCCTGGATAATATCATGTCTTATAAATACATAGGCCAAAGTGTGTGTGACAAATAATTCTACCTACAACATCTTGAAGCTCTGCCGAGCAAATTGTTCACATAACTGATATCAAATAACCAGTATCATAAGCGATATACGTAACTTCAGATATTTTAGATTTCCATAAAAGGCCGAAAGATGGCATAGCAGGCTAAAGGTAAACGTTTGATCAATAAAATTACCGGATGTGTGGCAGACCGTTTTAATAGAATCCTTGTGGACAGAATGTTTCTGACTTTGGAAAAGATTTGTCTCGAAAGCGAATTTACGAAAAACATGAAAAAACAGATGTTTCTGTAATGTGGGCTGCGAATGAACGACAATACAAAGCTCATATTTTTTTTGCAGTGATTTTATTGTTACCTTTTTCACACTGCTTCAGAAAGAGTTTACTACTACAGAAGAGTGCTTTCTTTTTCAGAGAACTAAAGTTCTCATCAAACTTGTCAGCTTCATTGCGTGCATGATTCTCTGTTCAGTGTCTGAGAATAAGAGAAGCGCGCGCGCACGCACGCACGCACACACACACACACACACACACACACAGAGAGAGAGAGAGAGACGGGTAGAATGGGTATGGAAACAAAGGCGTATAAATTGGAGCCAACGTGGCGGGGACAGATTGCCATTTTAATTAGACTGATGAAAAGGCACACATAAACTTTTCAATATGAACAAAAAGCACCAGATGAATAATGAGACAGGATTCACATGAAGTACATTTATAAAAATCAAACAGCAAAAGAGGAAATGAATCGTTACATTACATATCAGAGGCTTGATTTTTCAAGAGATCAAACACTGGGGGGATTCTGTGGACCGAACCCATGACATATTGGACCATCCTCACGTGGTGATAGGTTTGACATATGGGAACACCCTCTCTTCACTGGGTGAAAGATTTGACATATTGGGAGACTATCACAAGGCGGAATATTTGACATATTGGAACACCCTCAAAGCTCGTGTGTCTGTACGCGAGCAGATCCATAGGGCGACCTACTGGACGGAGACGGAAGATTAATGGGATCTTCACGTGTGTACTCATAGTATGAGCTGGTAAAATTTCCTCCTGGAGACGACGTTGAGTCACAAAGTGTCTGCTGTTTTGCATTCATGTGCCTAGTTGAGTAATGTAAGTTGACAATAAAGGTGATCTTACCGTAGCGATTTTGTTTACACAAACTGTATAATGTTAGTCTCTTCCACAATGCCTTGACAACCAAGAGACAACGCAGGAAGATGAAGAAGTTCAATATTGGTCGGGCTACACTGAGGCCAGACAGCAGTTCTATGCTACAGATTGATGCGTTTGTTATATGAGAATTTCTGTTTTGAATGAGCAAGTGAGCGAGTGAATGAGTGAGTGAGTGAGTGAGTGAGTGAGAGAGTGAATGAGTAAGTGAGTGAGTGAGCGAGTGAGTGAGTGAGTGAGTGAGTGAGTGAGTAAGTGAGTGAGTGAGTGAGTGAGTGAGTGAGTGAATGAGTGAGTGAGTGAATGAGTGAGTGAGTGAGAATCGGCTAAATGAGCAAGCTCACAGTCAATAGTTGTATCCACTAGGCAAGACGGAGAGACAAATGACTCTCCAGGAATTAATGCGGCACCTAAGAGCGATCTCCGCACGTTGGTTGCCAACGATGTCAAAGTGAGTTCAGCGAAGATCAGCGTCACGTAATGAGTGAGTCTCTCACAATGCCAGGTTAGCGCTCACTGTTAGCGCTATGTCATCAGAGCTTCTGCAAGGGTTTCTAGAGGTACTATAAGATTCAGGGCCTCTGTAAGACAGTATTCCCATATGTGCTATAATATACAAGGCCTTTCTGTAAATGTTTATGATGTACTATAACATACACAGCCTCTGTGTTTCTTGATGTACAGTGTGCTATACAAGGCCTCCGTAAGTGTTTCTAGATATACATTGTACTATAATATACAGGGCTTTCGTGAGTGTTCCTCCATGTACTATATAAATATAATAAACATATGTAGTGCCTTGGTTAGTATTCCTTGATACCGGTATATTGCAATATTGGGGGCCTCTGTAAGTATTGTTGGATGTACAAACTAAAATACGGAGAGTTTCGGTCAGTGTTCCTTGATACACTATAGTATAAACTGTTACACAATTTAGAGATATAGACAATAATGGCATGACTCTGGAACAAAGGATACATTTTCGCATAGGTCGGCAATGTACGGTGTTGAGATTCCCATGGAATAAAAGGAAAAGTTATAAAGGCATTGGCAAAGTATGGGTAATCGTGAAGAATAGCTTTAAGGGTTACATTTTTTTTTTTTTTTTGCCTCACTGACATCAGTTAAGTCATACAATGGTAGCTATGTGTGTTTTGGGTCAAGGTGATCATGAAATCCCCCGGTAGTATCACTGGTGCCTTGAGTGGTGAGAGCTGCCGTAAAGCAATAATGATTGATGCACTTAGAATGGGAATCACTCGTCCATTTTGAGGACAGGTCGAACAGGCCTGCTCTACCCACAGCATTATACACGCACCGTGACTGACCTTCTTTACCTGCCGTGACCTTAACCACCTGCTGGGCAGAGCTTGCAGGCATAACGTACTCACTGTGCTGCTTTGATGCTACGGTATCAAAATCCGTAGTCATTCTTGCAATAATATTTTGACTTCCAGTTAGGCTAACACAAATAGTTCATTTTCGACTAAGCAAAAACCTGGAAATCCCCGGCAGAGTGTTTGTACCACCCCCCCCCCCCTGCTAAAAATCAACGGTCACTGACGTTTGTTACCGCTCCGCCACCAGATCTGTTGACAATTATCATCTGTCCCGTGCATTTTTATGATTTTTGTTGTTTTTTTAATGTCAGTAGTAGTGACCACTTTGGAGTGTTTGTACCCACCTACTAAACTTAGACAGGAATCTCCAGTCGTTGGCTTAGTCGAAACAAATCTATTCGTGCGATGTATATTATCATTGTCGGCAACGGATAGGAATGTGGACGCAATATAGCAGTGTTCTTTCCTAATGCATAAAATGAGGTCATTTTGCAAGAGACAGTGGATAGACCTTAAAAAAACAAATGAATCAAACAAACATGAGAAAGCTATCAACAAAGAAAACAACAACGGCAACACCAACGACACAGGGTTGTTGTTTTGGGTCCTGTTTACTATCATGTAAATAAAGGGATCGGTGCAAGATTATGATTTGAAATATTTTAATTAAGTCACTCACGCTTTTTCCCGCTAAATCACGAGCTGAGGAGGGATCAGGAGGGACATTCATAATCCACTTTCCAGACAAGGGATAACAGACAACCTTTCAACAAGATTCAAACCCACTAAACAGTTTAGGGCTATTTTTCCAAAGAAGTTAATATATTTCAACACCTTTTGCACTGAGGCGTTTACATCAATGACTTGCCTGTAATAATGCCTATCCTACCCTGCCACATTCTTTACCACTGGCATTCTTACTCTCCAGTAATTAGGGCTAATTACATGCAGGTTCACTATGCATGCGGCGATCATGGCCAGCTGACACTGCTGGTTCTCTGCCGCACACACAATCTGATCCTTATGATAAATAGCGCTGTACTTTCTGTCAAATCACTGGCAAATGCAAGCACTAGTGGATGGCAGAAAAACAAAAAACTAAACCAAACAAAATCAGGGGAATCTAAGGTGTCAAGGGATCGATCTAGTCAAAGAATTGCTCATTAAACACTGCTGTGGATTTTCTTTCCACACAGCACAAGCTGTAGGCACATGACAATTAGGCTAGCTTATGTCATGCTAGGCATAAACTGTCACCCAAGATAACCACCCGCAGCAGGCTGAAAGGGGTAAAGAGAACGTCACTTAACCCTCAGTCCTTAAATCTCAAACATGAAAATTTACAAATCACAACACGCACACAACTTCTACCGACACGTTTAGGATTAAACAAACGTAGTCATGTCGCAATGTACCGAATCCTAGTGCTCACACAGCAAGCTCGGGAATCAACATAGCTCGATTTATCTCACAATTGAACACATCGGATTACAGTAACAATGAATGTCAAACGATGATGGGACAGAACAGTGCTGACCTATCTACTCTCCCTTAGCAGTCAACACAAGAAAATTCGATCTAATTCATTCACTTAAAAAAAAAAAAAAAACGTTTAGTGTATAGGACTAAGAAGTAAAGGATTATAGATGAACCATCACGCTGTCGAACACACTGAGTTAAAGAAATACTGAGTGTCGAACGATGATGCAACAGAAAGGTGCAGATGTGATCTATCACCCTGTTGCAGTTAACACTCGAAGATTCGATTAAGTTCACCAAGGAAAGCGATTCAATACACAAGCCATTCAAATATAATGGATTACAACTGAAGCAACGTAACTATCTCTCAGGCGAACACACCGGGCTGCAGATACACTGAAAAACGAACGATGATGAAATACCATGCTGTTCATTCGATCTAGTACCCTTGACTTTTAACACTGCACGTTTCGATCTAACTCATGTGAGATCCACTCAAGGAAACATTCAATGCATCACAAGACTTAAACTGGGATAGATAATATCTGCACCAATATTCTATCACCAAAACCCAATCACATTGAATTATTGCATAACCCACAAGCTGGGACAACGTAACGCACTTACTTCTGATAAAAACGTATCCGTGACTGGCAGAGGACAGCGGCAGGCGGATGATGACTTAGAAGAAGAAGAAGAAGAAACAGCGGCTGGATGAGAAAAATCCCCATATTCAGCACAGTTAGTGGTAGGAATGGTGGTGGTGGTGTGGCACAGATAGGACCGAGAGCTCTCTCAGTGAGGGCAGGACAGGAGGCGAGGAGCAAGCACGTTGTGGCAAGAGGGGCGTTGACTGGTTTCACACACCACCACCACCACCACCACCACAACACAGCGAGGGGAGAGGAGAGGGGGAGGGGAGGGCCAGGCCACAGCAACAACAACTGCCTCCCTCCCTCACTGCCTACTCCTCCACACACAACAGCAGCTGGTGCTCTCTCCCTGTCTCACTGTCACAGTCAAGTCATGACTGACTGATTGACTGTATGTAGGGACGGAAGACCCGGCGCTCTGTACCGTGTGTCTATGGCAGGGTTATGGTATAGCAGGCCAGGAGAAATCGGGCCGTTCCGAATCCATTCCATCCACTGTTTGCTGGCTAGGGGGCCCTCGAACTTGTCACCGTCACAGAGGAAAAAAGTGATGTCGTGTGCGTGTGTGGGTTTGGAGAGAGAGAAAGAGTGAGTGGGGGGGCCGGAGGTAATGATAGAGAAAAGTAACAGAAAAAGATACAAAAAAGTCGAGGTGGATGATTTGCCTAATAAAGAATTAATAAAGAAATAGAAATAGTAATATTCATAATAATAAAACATTCGAAGAAATGCTACAGCTACTTGGGGGTGTGACAGGCAGAAATGGGGCGAGCGCGCGTGCGTGGACTGGTCGGTTGCTTGGCCGGTTAGATTGCATGACGAGGGACGGCGGAATAGAGAGGAAGAGGGAGAGACCGAGGGGAGGCTAAGCCGCGAGGAGCGAGTCCCAAAACTGCCCGTCCGCTCCACCTCCACACTGGAAACACCTCACACACTCGCTCACTCACTTGTGGCTCACTCTTCGCACTCTTTTCTTGTGGCTCACATTCATTCTTACATTCACTCCATCTCTCCCTCCCTGCCTTCATCACTCAGCCATTCACTCTAACCCCCCTCAACCACACACACTCGTTCACTCACCCGCTCACATTCATTCACTCACTCACTCACTCACTCACTCACTCACTCACTCACTCACTTACTACCTCACTCACTCACTCACTCACTCACTACCTCCTTCACTACCTCACTCCCTCACTCATCCTTACACTCACTTCATCTCTCCCTTACTGCCTCCATCACTCACTCACTCACTCACTCACTCACTCACTCACTCACTCACTCACTCACTTCATCTCTCCTTTCCTGCCTCCATTACTCACTCACACTCACTCAGTCATGCAGCCTGCCAGCCAGCCAGTCAGACAGTCAGTCAGTCAGTCAGTCAGTCAATCAGTCAGTCAATCAGTCAGTCAGTCACTCACTCACTCACTCACTCACTCACGCACTCACTCACTCGCTCGCTCACTCGCTCACTCACCCTGCTTCTCTTCCTTGCCTATTCCCTCCCTCACATCCTCTGCTCATTAAGTCTTCCTCCTAGCGTTTCACCACCCCTCACGATGACGCTAGCCCCGCTCACTTGGACCCGCAAGGTAATATTTGTGGGAGAGAATCAAATTTCACAACAAGGTTGACCCACGACAATGCAATGATACGCCCCTGTCTTGACTCGGTTTTGCCCAATCTGCAGTATGAGCAGCGCAAGGGGACGATCTCAGCGAGACAGGGAATTTATTTATGCTGACTTTGTAACATATCGAAGGGACTAAAATTCTTTGCGGAGCCGTATTTTTTACTCTTTTCCTGTGCTTTTTCTTATCATCTAGTATCAGATCTCTGACAGTTGATGCAACTAAGATCCACTAACTGATTCGTTAATTGACTGATCGACTAAGTGATCTATTTGTTCAATAAGTTTATATAGTTATTTGTTGATTGATTTTATTAAATCGATCTGCCTGCACTTTATAACATGGCTAACTGCTCGTCAGGCTCTCAGATTCATAGTTTAAAAGAAGTTAAAAAAAAAAAAAAATTAAACACTTTACGTATGACTCTTAATTAACATCCAATGATAAAAATAACATTTGTTTCTCCCCTGACAAATCTCAAATCTAAGGCAGGCGGAAAACAAATGCATGAGAACTGAATTATCAAAAACGTCCACTGTTTCTGATCACTAAATTTTATTAGGTTGATAAAAATGAAGTCATGTCCCAAGAAGTTGATAAACGTTTACTTAGCGAAAAAAAAAACAAAACAAAACATGCAACGTTGTACACGAAATGATTTATACATGTAGAAAACTTAAAAATAATGGATAACTATAAACAGGTGGAGGGGGGGGGGGTGCGATCGTGGCCATGTGGACAGGCGTCTGCAACGCCATGAACAATTCAGGTCGAGGAGCCTTGCGGGTTTGAGTGCCGGATCTTACCATCGGGGGATGGGAAGAATTTGAAATTTAGAACATGCACTTTTTTTTCAGTGACCCAATGGTCTCCTGGCTTCAAGGTTGGGGGGGGGGGGGCTTATGTCTAGCCTTCTCGGACTAGGAGGGTGAATATTATATTCCGGAGGTCCCATATGTCAGAGAACCCCTGGCACATTATGTCAGAGAACCACTGGCACATACAGATCGGATGAAAAAGTGGGCGGAGACGCCGTCGTCCGGAAGTAATTTTAAAATCCAAAGTTTCTACCTGCAAAAATTGTCACAAAAAAAAAACAACAAAAAAACTGGCAGCTATTCAAAGCCGAGATAATCCCATTTTGTTAGAATTGAATGGCCCCTAAGTTTGAATTATAACAATAATAATAACAATTTATAATATTAATAATAATAATAATAACAAAATATAACCTGCGGAGACGCCGCGGTCCAGAAGTAATTTTTAAATTCAAAGCTTCTACCTGCAAAAATTGTCACAAAAGAACTGGCAGCCATTCAAAGCCGAGATAATCCCAGTTTGTTAGAACTGAATGGCCTCTAAGTTTGAATAATAATAATAATTTATAATATTAATAATAACAGTAATAATAACAAAATACAGCCTGACGAAGGTTCTGCGAGACAGAAACTTTCGCCACTGATATGCTATAACGTATATTCGTAAGCCCGACAAAGGGAAAGGCGTGATCTTTTCACAACGTGTGATCATCAACTATGGTAGTTTAACATTGTTTACTGTACGGCACCTCTCTGACCTGCTGTGTAACACAAACGACTTTTATATCTCCTGTCATGCTCTTTGATTTTCTTTCTTTCTTTCTAGTTTCCTTCTTCCTCTATTTCTGTGCTCTCTTAATTCCTTCTTCTTTCTCTCCTTATTTCTGTTTTTCTTTCTTTCTATTTTCTTCTTGCCTTCCTTTCTATTTTCTTCCTTTCTTTCTATCTTTTTCCTTCCTTCCTTTTTTCTTTCTCTCTCTCTCTCTTTTTTTTTTTTGTTGTTTGTTTTTTGTTTTTGTTTTGTCTTTTATTCAATCGTGAAAAAAGACGGAAACAAACAAAATAAAATTTGTCCACTGACTGTCAAGTTCATAATATTACATGCTCAAAATCTGTTTATTGATCTACTTATCAATGTATTTATTTACTTAAGTATTAATAAGTTAACTAATTAATTGATTTGGTGGTTTATTTATCTGTTTATTTCATTTACTTATTAAATTATTTCCTTATGAAGAAAGAACCAAACACGCAAAAACGAGATATCTCCATAAAAAGTAATATTCAGATACATGCCTGGAGTTCTCGGAAAAAAAGAGACTTAAACAAGAATACTGGATGAAAAAATCTGGAGTGTATGAATGAGCCAGGAAACGATTGTTTTCTAGAAATCAGACTATGTTTAATTGTTGGTGTGACTCCTGCTGGAGGAAGAGCTATAGTATGTGTACATATAAATATACTACAGTTTGCAAAACATCTTTTGGACAACTACTGATATTGCAGCATGCACGATATGAAATCTGTTATATAGAAAGAAGCAGCAGATGTGTTGAGAACTACTGAAAATACAGCATGCATCTAAAGTTATGGAAAATATTGATGCAACTACTGTTAACAGAACTACTGATACTATACGTTATGTATCAAATAATATTGGAACCACTGATATTATACCATGTATCAAATGTTATGAGAAATATACTGATACAACAGGATGCATCAAATGTTATATAAGAACTATTGATAGTATAGCAGTTAGTATACATCAACTTTTTATGAGAACTATCGATACTACGGCATGCATTAAATGGCATGAGAACCACTAATACTACAGCATGCAAATATTATGAGCACTATTGATACTACAGCAGCATGAATCAGATGCTATGAGCTACTGATATTGTAGTATGCATCAAATGTTATGAGAACTACGGATACCACAGTGCTTATCAGATGTTATGAGAACTACTGATACCATAATGTGCATGAAATTTTATGAAAACTAGTGATACTACACTATGTATCAAACGATATGAAAACTATTGATATTACAGCATGCATGAAATGTTATGAGAACTATTATACAGCAAAAAGCAGTAGATGTATTAAGAAATATTCATACAACTACCAAGCATCAAATATTAAGAGAGCAACTGACACTAAAGCATACTGTTGATGCCACTGCATGCATCCGATAATAATTATGACAACTACTGATGCTATAGCATCATCATTGATACTACAGCATTCATCAAATAATGTTGTAACAGATAAAGATACCATAGCAATGCAGGAAATGTTATGAAGAACTATTGATGCTACACCATGCATCAAAATGTTATGAGAACTGTTGATACTATAGCATGCAGCAAATGGTATGAGATACAACAGCATGTATCAAAATGTTATGAGAACTGTTGATACTATAGCATGCAGCAAATGGTATGAGGTACAACAGCATGTATCAAAATGTTATGAGAACTGTTGATACTATAGCATGTAGCAAATGGTATGAGATGCAACAGCAGGTATCAAATGTTATGAAAAGTATTGATACAGTAGCATGCATCAAAATGATATGAGACTGATAATAAAGCATGCATCAAAAATCTCTTTGCTTCTTGTCCTTCGAAAGACTGACCACCCAAAAATCTGATAAAATTTATAACAAGAAGAGAATAATAATTCTCTTTACATCATTATTTATTTATTTATGTATTAATTTATTTATTTTTATGGTGTATGATTCAAGCAAAGGACGCAAAGGTGATTTTTGTTTAGTTGTCCAATCCCTTTTCATGGTCTGTTAAAGGGAAGTAATAGGACTGAGCACAACGATCTCCCATTGTTATGAGAACAATTATACTCTTAGCATATTTAAATGTTATGAGAGGTATTATAAACAATATGAATCCAGTGTTATGAGAATTTTTATACCGCAGCATGCATCAATAACCCTATGAGAATTAGGCCACATATACCAGGCGTTATGGGAATCACTGTGTTCTTGCGGACATTAAATGTTTTGACAGCTTCCTTCTATGCTAAAACATGCATCAAGTGTTATATACGAGAATTACGGCGCCCATAAAAATTATGAGAACTATTATGTGCCATGTTATAATATTATGTGAGGGCAGTGCTGTCATGCGATAGCCATCTATTTGAACGAGCTTAGTCAATAATCCCACACGATCAGAGACGGCTTATCGCGTCAATGCGGGAGCTTTCGTCGCAAAGTCAGAGTCAGGGTATGCACTGACGAACATCCTCTTTAAGACTAACGACGGGCACGAGTGTACTGTGCTCAAGGTACTCAACCCCAATAGACGCCGGCAGACTCGATTATGCCTCGGTTTAGGAGAACACTAAGGGCGAACAGCGCATCGATGAGAACACAAGCAGAACGTATCAGTAATCAATATCATCACGGGCATTATAATTATTGTTCAACGCATCACTGAGTGCACAAAGTTTATGTCGTGAGACACAGCATGCTGTTTAACGAAGAGGAAATTCATAGCAAACAAATATTCTTCCTTCTCAGTTGTATATCACCGTTAAATTCAGACCATGACGAGAATGGAAAATAAAAATTATTGCAGCTTTTCTTTCTTTCTTTCTTTCTTTCTTTCTTTCATTCATTCTTTCTTTTTTTGGGGGACCTTTTTTCTTTTCTTTTTTTTTTTTTTTTGCTTTCCATCTCTCTTACTTTTTTCTTTCTGTCTTCTTCTCTTTCTTTCTTTTCTCTTTCTTTCTTTTCCCTTTCTTTCGCTTGTTTTCATACTTTACTTCGTGATTAACTGATTAATTATTTGGTGCAAATCAGTTTTTTAAAAAATGTATATGCGTGTGAGTATGTGTGTGCTGGAAGGGGGTGGGGTGGGGGGAGGGGGAGAGGGAGAGTGAGAGAGCACAGACATACAAATAGACTGACACAGACACAGCGATACAAAGAGCAATGTCAGAGAAGGGAGAGAGATAAAAGAGTAAGAAGAGAGTGACAGAGAGAGAGAGAGAGAGAGAGAGAAAAGGGACGACCAAGGTAGGGGAGTGACCTAATAAGCTCCAGCAAAGCGTTTCCATGTGTCTCCACCTTCTTCCAGATGAATTCTTTTCTTCGTCCACAATCGCTCGGAACTGAATCGAACAAAAGTGTTCCATTTGATAATACGGTAATTTTTTTTTTTTATCTTTCTCTTCTTTTCTTTCTCTCTATTCTTTCTTGTTGTTGTGCTGTTGTTGTTGCTGTCCATTGTTTACTGTGTTATTACTATTATTGCTTCTATGTGCTATCATTTTACCTTTTGATTGTCTATTTGTGTTTACAGTATTGCTCTCTTATACAGCCACTTGTAAAGCCGCCTTTTTGATTTTTCGGGTACGATCTAACATGCAAACACTCGGGTAGTAAAAATATGGACGGGCAGAGGGACGGATGAACCTAGAGACAGACATACAAACACAAACAAACAGGCCGACGGAAGACAGGAAGACGGACGGACAGACAGATACACTGGTAGATAGATAGATAGGTTGATAGGTTGGTTGGTAGGTAGGCAGGTAGGTAGGTAGGTAGGTAGGTAGGTAGGTAGGTAGGTAGGTAGGTAGGTAGGTAGGTAGGTAG
>JBCAUA010001141.1:0-13605 GCA_038406235.1 Peronia verruculata | reverse complement strand
GATGTATGATTCAACTATAGTAATGCAAGATTTGTGGTAGGAATTGGGGGGAGAAAAAAGCGAACATTGTGTTTTTTCCCTGCTCTAGCCGGCCGCGGCGGCAGTTTACTGTACCTAAATATAGTGTCTTCACTCAAAAACCTAGTCACCAGGAGACAAAAAAAAAAAAAAAGTCTGCAGCTCCTAGGGGATGACTTTTTGCTACTCTTGGGCACATTGAAAGATTGTGCAACCCATCTGACCACTTCTATTTACTACTATGTTAACTGTGCAATTTAGAACAGTTTTCTCCTTTTTATGCGTTTTTTAATGATCTTTCTTGTTTATAATTTCATCAATGAAGCTGTTTTTAAAATGTTGTTTGAGTTTCTTCATAACACTAACAGTAGGCCTACTATTGGTGAATGAAAACATTATAGATCTGTGAATAATCGCAGGAAAGTCCGGTGTTAAAAAGCTGACAACAGAAAGTTAGTTGGTTTTTTTTTCTTCCTCATGCACAGAACCAATCCTGGATACTATTCTACATGTTGGCAAACAAAGAAATGGTTGAGTGTTACTGTTAGTCTAAGTAGGGTTTGATTATGCAATCAAGATGAAGTCCCCTTCTGATCTCCCTGTCCCCTCCACCCTCTTTTACTGCATGCATAGTACTGCACATTTTTCTCAAGTGGACAATGTGATGTAAAATTATACTGTGAGTTTTCATATATCCTGGCTCGACGTCCAGTTCACTATAGATCTACTGGGAATGGATGGACATTGTGTGGTGGCTATTGTCTATGGATCCACTTCCTTCATTAAAAATTTTGTATGTATACTATGTGTAGTGGCTCTTATAGCTGTTTTCATGATATTCCTGCTTTTAATATCTACATCTACTTTTTCTTTTAACTCTCAGAGCACCGGAACCCAAATTTACAATTGTGCAAGATCCTGTTGAAGGGCACCCAGAATTTCTTGTTGCTGAAATTCATTTGCCAAAAATTGTAAGTCATTAAAGTTTTTTTCTAGTATAATAATTTGTGTTGGCTTGTAGACAAAATGCTTCATTTTCTTGCCAAGCTGTTGTACTTTACATCTAGTAATGTGAGTTTTGATTCAGTGGGATCAAATTTAGACCCACACATATGAGTATTTGCTCCACTTATGGTAATTCACTTTTTTTTTTGCAAACTGACAGCTTTTATTTTAGCAGCTTCCTCCATAGCTTTGGCTCTTCTTCGTTCTCCCAGATGAAAAACTCTAGTAAAATTTGGGCACAGCATCTTTGAAGGCCCAATGTTGAAATGATTGACTTAAATACAGGCTGCAAAATTCTGTTGACTTATAGGTAACATTCACTACATGTATCTTTTCTTATTTATCTGGCAAACACAGAGTCATGAGATGAAGTAGCAGTAGTAGTGAATTTGTTATGGACCTTCTGGTACTTATGTGGCAATAGTGAATTCTTCATTGGTTAAACATTGTGAGTGGCCTCATAATAGAGATAGCGTATTTGGTTTCCTTGTTTACATAGAGGAACATACTGTACTGTAGATAATACAGTATGAATCATTTATAATGCAACTCACTACATTTTGAACAATGATAACTGTGCAATCAATATCAACGAGAAATAAAATATGGATTATTATTTCACAGCCTACATAAGAACAGCAGATCATGAAAATTCAGAACAAGTCCACTGTCAGTATATTTCAGTATATTCATATAGGTCATTTAATCTGTTGTACATGCCAACTGCTTCAATTCTGTACTCTGCGAACTGTTCTTTCTGTGACAGAAAACTGCCTCCTCCCTCACTCTGGATATTGGAGAGGACAGGCTGGTGTTAACAACCAGAGCCCACATTTATCATCTCGACATCTTCCTGCCTTATGATCTCATCAGTGAGGAGTGCGGGGCCCAGTTTGACCGTGTTTCCAAGGTAAGGGAGCTAATGTTTCAGATTAACAACAGATGAAATGATTCAGAAAGACTGACTATGGCATTTCATCACCAGTATGTCACAAAGAAGAGATAAGGCCAAAAGGATTCAGAATACGAACACTGACCTTTGTTGATCTCTAATTCTTGAGATGGAGATAGGATGAAATGAATGAGATTGACAATAACATTTCATCATCTGTAAAGTCTCAGGGTAAAGATATAATTTGAAGTGGATTAGAAAAACTGACAATATTTTGTCACCTGTAATATCTAAACAAATAGATGGGCAAGATGACATTGATCAGGGTCAAAATAGAGATAAGGTGAAATTTGTAGGAAACTGACACTGACATCTCATGATCTTTAATTCTCAAACTAGAGATAAGATGAAATTCATAAATGAATGATTCATACATGGATAAGGAAGGCTGACAGTGATACTTCATCACATGTTTGTTCTTCACACACTACTGACAATAACATTTCATCACCTCTGTCTATTCTTCACACACTACTGACAGTGACATCTCATCACCTCTGTCTGGTCATCACACACTACTGACTATGACATCTCATTCATCTCTGTCTGTTCATCATACTACTGATAATATCTCATCACCTCTGTCTGTTCTTTATACACTACTGATAATATCTCTTCATCTCTGTCTGTTCGTCACACACTACTGACACAATAACATCTCATCATTTCTGCCTGTTCGCCACACACTGCTAACAATTTCTCATCATCTCAGTTAGTTTTTCACACATAGATCTCTCATCACCTTTGTTTATTCTTCAGACACAATTGACAATGATATCTCATCATATCTGTACACTACTGATAATATCTCACCATCTTTGTGTGTTCTTCACATACATTCTTTTAACTCTATCTACTTTTTTTTTTTTTTCCACCTACTATCTCCAGATTTAATCTCTTAGTCACTGCTTATTAATAAACAGTATATTAGTTAGTAAATCTTATTTTCTACTTGCATGTTCCAGTTCTATTCTTATCCTTAAGCAGAAAAATCCTCATGTACAAAATCTCAGAATAGGCGATCTTTTCTTACGGTTATCCCTCTTGCTCTGTATTAATTCATGCAACATTTTGTGTAAGTTAATAAAAGACAAACAGGCATCTTTTCTCTTCTTGCCAGTCGGACCTTTTTTGGTCTGTCTATTGTTTCCATTTACAAGCAATTGATAACTGATTTTTTTTTTTTTTATCACAGACCATTTTACATGTATATGTATCTGCTCGGTGCAATTGGTTTTAAACAAGTACTGCGGACAAATATAAAATAACATTTGCTTTATTTAAACGAGACATGCTGTATGAAAATTCTCAAAAAATCATCAGTATAAGAGAATTCAATTTTCCTTACATTCCAAATTTTTATGCTGGGCAGAAAAATATTGCTGCTTTTGATTCTCAAAGTTTAATACTAATGCAGATATTAACTTTCCGACATCTTTTGTAGTACGGTACACAGTATTATATTCTTGACTAACTACACTCTATCACTTTTGCACGTTATTATTTACTTGTTTCTTATTCTTCAGATACTTACAGTCACCATGCCCGTGAAAGGAAAGTCACGATGTTAGATCTGGGACTGTTGGAGTATTCACAAAATAAAATGAATGCAGATTTTTGTTTTTTTACAAAATACTAATAAGAAAAACAAAACAAAACAGTATTTCACTGTCTGAATTTGACCCTATTTGTATTTTTTTTCCTTTTTTAACTGATATGGAATTTCATCAATTATTAGAGCTGAATGTATTTGTATACATTTTGTGAATGTCTGCTTCTGCATTTGTTTTATAATATGTCCTGAACACTTGTCTATGCCATGAGTTTTGTATGCAATATCATGTGATATCTGGACATGTTCTGAGTTGTCCATGTTTCCCTAATTGTGATGAACAAAAATAAATTCCATTGACTTTGAATACAGTAACTTCTAGTTTTGTTTTATTTCTTGTTTTGTTAATTGCAGTTGGAGGTGGGAGGGAGGGTATTTATTGTTTTACAAGATACAATCTTAATTGTAATCTCATCCTTAGTGGACGGACCTTTTAATTCTAAGAGTTTTGGCACAGAAAGCAAGGTTGGATATAAATTTACTCAAAGATCAGCTCCAAGTCCAGGTTTGGAGGACCATATATGTAATTTATTATCAGGGAGCAGTTAAACTAACATATAAACTTATATACATACATATATATAGACAGCACCCAATATGTTCAGACATGTGGAATAATTATAAGATGCGTTATTTATTTACACTAGTTGAAAAAGTGCCAAGAACCATTTTCACAAAATCAACAGGGCAGAGATAAAAAAGATGAACAATAAACAATTTAAAAAATTTGCATAAAGACAAGGTTTCAAGATAAACACATGTGTTACAACCATTTGAAAGCTTATTCTAAACCATTTCATTTATAACAGATATAAAAGCTTAATTTAAATACATAATGTTGCTAACCTGAGCCTATGGGAAATTTAAGCCAAAAAAAAAAAAAAAATTGAAACGGCAGGCTTTTACATATCCTCACATGTGTTCTTGGCATCTTTACGCTACAGCTTCAGTACATTGTGCCTGGACACAAATTAATTTTCTATGGTGCAAAGATAAACACAAACACTTGAATATTCAACCTTTCAGCCATTATTGTAATCTCTATGAAGCTGAGCACAACTCTTCAGCCATCTTCAAATTGACAAGCATATTTTAAGCATAGTCACAGCACTTATGGTCAATGTACAATATAGCCCGCCTTCCCTTAAGCAACAGCTGAGTGTGGGCTATCATGGTGCGTTAGTAAGAGAGCACATCTCATCCATCTATTAAAACCTGAGTTGTCAGGCTTCTCCTCTACTTCATCTTTACCACAAAAATAGCACATGCTTTCATCTATAAAGAAATGTTGGCTTGTTTATCTTTGCGTTTTCTTGTTTACAGTTTAGCCGGTCTTCCTCCGGTCCTAACTGTAGGAATACAACATTCAAATTACAAATATTATCTAACAAAATTTTTTGCCACTAAAACCACCAGCATCAGATAGATCAACAGCACTAACTGCCCCTGTCACCACCAACAACTACTCCTTCCATATTTTCCCTGCCAACATCACCAGCAGCAGCTTCATCCACATCTTTGGCACCATTACCACTACCAACCATCATCAGCAACAGCAGCTGTCCCATCTCCTCTGCCACCAATACCATCAACAACAACAACACCACCATCCTCTTCACAATCACTACTATCATCACCAGCAACAACAACTTCTTCCACATCTTCCCTATCATCACTGACAACTTCTTCCACATCTCCCCTGCCACCACTACCCTCACAAGCAACAACAAAAACTTCTTCCACATCTCCCCTGCCACCACTACCCTCACAAGCGCCACCACTACCCTCACAAGCAACAACAAAAACTTCTTTCGTTTCTCCCCTGCCACCACTACCCTCACAAGCAACAACAAAAACTTCTTCCGTATCTCCCCTGCCAGCATCACCATCACTAACAACTTCCTCCATATTTCCTGGCCACCACTACCATCACCAACAGCTTCCTCCACATCTCCCCTGCCACCACTGCCATCACTAACAACTTCCTCCACATCTCACCTGCCACTACTACCATCACTAACAACAACAAAAACTTCTTCCACATCTCCTCTGCCACCATCACCAGCAACAACAATTTTTTCTACATCTTCCCTGCCACTACTACCAGCAACACCATATTCTTTGACACTTCTGCTGCCACAAACAATTTCCCTCACCAGCCACATCAACTGTCACTTTCATTCCATCTTACCACATAGTTTCATTGCCCCCTGCTTCTTCTCAAACTACCTCACCCTGGAACTTTTCTACACATCTGTCAGCATGGCCAGCAGAGCTTCTGTCTGATAGTGCCACCTTTCTGCTGGTACACACTGCCTCATCTACTGCAGATTTTGTCTACTGCCCTGTAGTCCCCATAAAACTTTAGCTCTAAGCCATCTATTTGTTTCTGTAACAACTGTGCCTCCGTTCCAAACAAAAGGCTTGCAAATGACATGTACACATGGCAGTGTCATCTGCACAGAAAAAAAAGACAATGACTTATCTTCCCCCACTGTTAAATCTGACACCCGAGGGATCCGTGACAATAAAGACTCTGTTGTCCATGCCGACAGTTAGTATATTATCTACTATGTTGTGCTTGCTTATAAACATCTTAGTGAATGCACCCATAGGAAGTCCGGATTTCCATTTTTATAAGAATTCCATCTCTTATAATAGACTGGTGAAACTCATTCATCTGCACAAATGGAAAATTGCAGATGCACTGTTCTTGCTTTTGCTTAGAATTTTAATGAGGTGGCATTTTTCATTCTACAAAATTACTGGTGTCGTTTAAAAAGTTAACAACTGCTACTTGCTCACATGTTGCCCACTGTTCCTCACAACCTTACCAGTGTTGGCAATAAAAATAAACAAATTCAGCTGATAATTTTTCAATTTTCTTTTCCAAAATTATAGATTCCTGGGGATCTGCAACATCTTTCAATTTCACAACCAGACGGTTTAGAGTTTGTCATTTTTGTCAATCTTGAGGGTTTTCACTTTTTTTTTCCATCCCAACATAAACATGCCGGTGGCAAATCAGATGGTGAGCCCAGGGCAAAACAGTTGGTATAGCACCAGCTTTGCTGACATGACATGTGTCTTTTTGAGGTCCTCACCTACAAATTCAGCAAAAGTTTGCAGGACCTGGGAGTGAATCATGAAGAAAAACAGTCCTTATGATTGTCACAGAGGTATAAACGCATACATATACAAGGTTTAAAATCAGATTAGAAAATCTGAAAGACTTTTTCTGAGACCAAATGCAATCAGCAGTGTGTTACTTGAACACATTTCATTCGAAATCAGGGATTCCCTGAACAGCAATATCTCTCACTATATATAGGCTATATAAAAAAGAGAGAGAGAGAGAAAGAAAAAAGAATAATTCGTTGTGTGCTGTCATATGCCACATGGCACACATGCACACTATTTTTTATTTTATTTGAAGACCAGAACGTTTGAGAAAAGGCACCAACCAAATGATTTTGTATGACTTAGGAAAGTATGAGAGGAAAAAAAAATAGAGGAGACTACATGTAAATGTTATGTTTCTAGTAGACAAAATGTTGTATAAGACAATTAATCGTAAGTAGCACAATCAATAATTTTGCGGGCTGGAAAGATCAAAATTATAATCCTCTGTAACAAAGGACAGGGAAAAAAACAAAACAAAACAAAAACAGAGAGAACTAGAGAGAAGGGAGGGTAGGGACAGGAAAAAAAAAAGAAGGAATATTTCCATGTGTTGATTCCAAATCAATGGTTTCATTAAGGAATTTCCTGCAGAACTGACTGCTCCATTTTAGTGCTTTAACTGCAAATCATACAACCATGTAGCTTACCATTGTATGAATGGCTATGGTTTCATTCATGCACAGAGCACTGGTGCAGCCATTCCTAAGCTGTCTTTTACCATCATCTGGTATAGAGGATAGCCAGCCATTGCTGTTTTTTTTTTTTTTTCTATGTTCCTTGTAGAAGAAAACATTTCACAGTAAAAAATACACATCTTGAAAGTCATGTATTTCAAAATGCAAAGTTTATCTATGTAAATTCATGATGTGTTATAATTATGCATCACAAATGGAGGTGAATAATACTTGACCAGTCCAAGGAGGAAAGAAAGTTCCCCTTTTGCAGTGTGCATAATTATACATAACCCACTACCTCAGGGGTGTATTGTATATACATGTATATGCAAAGGACCAATGTAGGTTGAAAACTTTTATTATGCATGTAATGTATCTTTCAATCCAAAGAAACTAAGACTACCTCAGCTCAAGCATGTGCTTGGTTTAGCAAGAAGAATTTTTGTGGATATATTTTGGAAAATGGGAATGTCCCATTTTCAGTAAAAGTTTACATTTCTGAGTCAAAACTGTATTCAGTACCATAAAGCAAAACAAGTTAGCATCCATGCAAAATTGGTTGTAGCTCAAGACTGTTCATTACATTTAAAAAAACTTTTTACCATCAATAACAATGCATTCTGAGAAGGATCGGGAGCAAGCTGTCATCTCTTTTGTGCTGAATGCCATCATGTCGGTGAGGTGTTGTTGTTGTTGGCTATTTATTTCCTGATCATCTGTTTGGAGTGCCAGTCTGAAGTTTCCCCTCATTTCTTCAATAGCTTTGAGCTGTCTTGACACAGGATCCACATGGTTGTCTTTTCTTTCATTTGTCGCTGAGGATTGTAAAATTATCGGGTGGGACAAAATAAAAATTGAATTAACTAAATTAAATGAAAATCAATAATTCTCGACTGAGAAAGTATAGCTTACTGCAATAACAAGGCTGTGCCCAGTCATTCGCTCATGCTTTGAAGTTTCTATATTTTTTGTTTTCCCTTACAAATACCCCCTGAAGGAGCTACAGTAAAGGATCCTGAACCACATCAGGGAAATGAATCCATCAGTAATAGAAAGTACCAGAATTGTCAGGACGGGAAGCCAAATATTCTTTATTATGGCTATCATTTGGCTGAATTGACATTTTGATGTAATACCACTGTTTTGCTTTGTCCAAATTCTGCTTCAATATTTTCATTGATTATCTTTCTCCCATAGCCGTTTTGCGAGGTTTTTTTTTCTTAAACCATATCTTTTTCTTTCCGATCAAAATCTGACTTTTACGACACATTATCATTTTCACGGCTTCAGTGGACATTCATATATGACACTGAAATTTTAGAGCTAATGTACAAATTTTGTGATGCAAATGACTTGATGCTGTGAAGTCAAGGCCCACAATAGATTTAAGCTCCCATAATGATAACAAGTCACTAGAGCTGTTAGGAGTGGCACCCATGAAGTAATGATAGGGCTCCCAGCTCTCAGTTTTAACTTACTTTAAAGAATGTGAAATTGTGGATTTTTTTTTTTTTTATTAAGCTGACCATAGAGCAAAATAACAGAAATATATCGACAATGTGAAGGAGTTCCCCATACAGTTGACACAGTGACTATTTACAAATAGAGCCAGTAACCTCTCTTTTTGCGGTGAGAACTGCAATTTTCTCTATGTGACTTGGATAAAGAAATGAAGCATATATATGTTTTTTCTTTCAGTTTGTTTTTCTTGTTTATTTGAGTATATTTATATAGTACTTTTAGGATGTTTTATTGAATTTCAAATGAAGTTTAAGGTATCACAATTCTTTTTTAGATACCGAAAAGGAAAAAATGTTTCTGTAGGGGAGATGGGAGTGACTTTCACTTTCAGTCAAGCAGTCACTCAAGCAAAAGCAATACTATGGAGAGAAGAGTACAACAAACATGTTGTTTTTGTAAGAATTTTGAGAATGCCCCCCCAAGAGGCCCAGAAAGAAAAGCACCAGAGAAAAAGACTAGGGCTGCCTCCACCTCAGCATACCCCAACCCCAGCCAGACCTGCATTTGTGGTCACTACCATAGAGTCTGCCTGTCCTGGCTTGGTTTCATCAGCCATGAGCAGGCCTGCAGTTGACATAAATGTCCTTTTTGATCTTTGTCTGCTAAGCCAAGCCAACAACAACAACAGAGCAAGATTTCCATTATTTCATGGTTCCATGAATTTTATGATAAAATTTAAAAAAGCACCAGCATTGACATACATGTATTTAGTGGGCCCAAATTGCCCACCAGCCATCAAGCTAACGACCTTTATGTTTCTCTGTCAATGGTCACAAAATCTCAATGGTGGTCCTATTAAAATATGATCAATATGACATTACATAGATGTAGCGATATAAATTGTGATGCATTAAATGTGTGCGAAATGAGTGATCTCGTTTCATGTCCATGTCATGTATATATTACATTACTATCATTATAAAACATTTCCAGAGTAATAGGATTTCCTCTGCATACACTGAGACCTAAATTTTAAACATGCCCGGCTCGTGGGCACATCCTCTCAGAAACCCCAATTGGACAAAAGGAGGTTCTTATTTAGATAGATCTAGATTATAAATACACAGACAGTCTGAATAGCTACGCAACGAGAAAAGAATCCCTCAACAATGAACTCATCAGGAGAACTGACAACAGAGAGAAATTGAAGGACATGATCGCCAATGTCTGCAACAGACCTGGCACATGAAGAAGAATCTGAAGAAGATTGTAAACGAAAGCAGTACTGAATTCACGCTTGGACTTGAGCATCCTGACAACCTCCTAGAGAGAAACAATGTTAATTTATTAACAGGCATAAGTTATGTACGTGATCTTGCTTAGCAGGATTAATGTTTTTGATAAACTGACATTTATTTGTAGACAAAAAAATCACCATAAAATTTCTGTGGACAATTTTATAACCATTGCAAGAAAAAAAAAAGCTACTTTATTTATTAGGCTACAAAATATATAAATGAAGAACTTTATAGAAACGTATTTTCACTATTCATGAGGAAAATTACAAGATGCTAATACTGATTCACAAAGAAAATCTTACTCACACTGTACCTCTAGTAAAATCGATTGTTCCTGCTTTTGTTTAGGCTTGCTGTTGACCGTTGAGCAAAAAGTCCTGGCATAGGTTTGATAGTTGTTGTAGGTCACATTTTAAAAATTTAATGACCATGAGGCACTTCTCAAAATCATCATACACTTAAATTAAAACGATGCCCCACACTCTAACTTTTGCGATCTGTTGGTAAAAAGTTACGAAAAGTAACATGGAATGGTCTCTACTTTGATTACCGTCACTCCCCTCACTCTTCTTAGAGACATTTTCATTCGGGAAAATCCGAACAAAATCGAAGGGATCCCTGCCCGGCATAAAATTAACCAGAAGAATGTTCATAAGAAGTAGTCTTCGTCAAAAACAATAGTATTTCTTCAGGCTAGGACATTCTATAATTTATGGGGTATCTCATAAGTGTTTGATAGCCAGTGAGTACTAAGCAACTGTTCAACTTGCAGAATCCTTTCGAACGTTTGTGTTTTCACATTTGGCATAGAAAATGGCTTCCATGTGGGGCATCCCTCTTAGTCAGGTAAGTTGCAGGCAATAACAATAAGATCATGCACAACTTGTTGTAGGTTTACGCTGCTGATAACTTTGGCATTGTATCAAAGGAGATGGACTCAACTCAAAATTAGAAATATTTCACGTTTGTTGGATCCTTCCAGAGGGTTGAAAGACGTTGAATTTTGAAGGTACCGTTCGATCCTTAGAAATTGAAAATGAAATCTTACCAGAAGAATTTCTCTTAACAAAACGTCAGCTTTCAATTTCAACTTTAAACATGAACAAGATCTAGATCTAGGTATTATACATCTAGATCTGTTCTAATTTATCATTTAATTTTGAAATAGAGATGCCCTTTTTCCAGTTAAAACTGGAATTCTTTTTTTTTTCACTGCGATCCGACTCCTCTGGTTTTGGAAATGGGAGCTCCGGGCGAACATTTTTAAAAATTTCCGGCTTGAGAAAAATCCGAAACCGATGCACCCGGCTAACGAAGTTTGAGCAGGAACATTGCCCGGTGATACTTTTCGTCGACACCAGACATTAAGTCGCGCAAGTCCAGTCAGTAACTGTTTTCTGTTCTTTGCACTGGAGTAGACACTGTGCCTTCTTCTGAAGCGTGCTCTTTCTGTTCATTTTCAAGTAGATTTTTTGGAAGTGTTCGTGGCCGGTTTCAGCTCATAATCCGAGAGGAATTTCTTAATTAGATCTAGATCTAGATTAGACCCAGCATTGTGCGACGTTTTAGTCCTCCACAGAATTCACTGTTGGATTTAGAAATTGACCAACGACAAGGTATATCTAGATATCTAATCTGGATATCTAGATCTAGATATCTGGATCTAATCTAGGCCTAGACAAAAAGAGAAAGACTGGGTAGCGATTTACCGTGTTATAAACAATGTTTATAGGCTGGCCAACCTTTAGTTAGTCTCCAATCTTGTTTTTCGCGGAGCTTTTGCATAATGTGACTTACTTTAGTAATTAGTAGTATCAATTATTTAATTATGAAGGAATAATAAATTTAAATACATGTAAATGGTAACAGTAGATGAAACAAAAAAGAGACTTAATGGGGGCCTACTGAAAATCACTACACATTAGGTTTGATGCTAATCAGTGAAGGATTCGAAAGAAGGAAGGCGAGAACGCAAAGAGGATGAAAAGAAAACATGGTTTAAACCAGAGGTTATACAAAAAAAAAGAAAACAAAAGAAAGAAATTCTAAAGAAAACCAATGTATTTGGGTTGTAAATGTGCGAGTAGAAAACAAATGAGATGCTTCTGTAGAAACATATATAGGAGGAAAACGAAACAGACAGTGATACACTGACAAATGAGATCCTATTTTCATGTGGTAGATCTAATTTTTTAAATGTTTCCATACATTTTACGTCATGAAGTAATCATTGACATTAATAAAAAAGTGCAAGGAGGCGGCGAGAGGCTTTACTTTAGGTTGTCACAAAAGCGCATATTGTCTTTTATTAAAATTTTAGTTTGGTTGATGATTTAATTTTATTTCATTTCTGTTGTTTAATGAAATCTCTACCATCAAAAACAACAACCGTTGGGTTGTGTAAAATTCATTGATGTCTATTATAATTAGAATCCATATTCTTAGGTTTGCAGCGTCTTGCTTGAAAGGCCATGGGCCACCTTTCTTCATGCCACTGGCTCACGACACTTTTCCAACATCCCTTGACCAGTCATAAATTAGAACCGAAGTTAGGACAGAGCTCGAGCTTAGTTGAGTGATATAAATACAGCGTAAGCGAACTGCGGCGAGTTACGGTTGTCTTAGGGTTACGACATGCTTACGATACATTTATAAATACGTGCCTAGATCTAGATCTATATCTCAGCACAGGTTCAGTAGTATGTCACAGATTTTATCACAAGAGTTGCTGATTGGGTGCACATGATTACATCTACTACTGACTATCACTAATTACTGCCATTTAAAGATAGACTGTATCCATGCATTAAAATATTAAAGAGGTATTGCAACGTCACGGACAACCTATATATGTATATGCTATTTCTTGTCAACTAATAAACTTCTAGTAGCCAAAAACATGTTAGGGGTGTTATTTTTGAGAAAACATCACCGTTAATGTGTTTATTTTGCAAAATAAGACGGCTTGCGGCTTTGCGGTTCTTTTCGCCCGCTCTCTATGTCATTACGATGTGACATCACATCTTTCCTCGCATCTCTATTACGAGGCTGCACATCTCACAGCAGCGAACTTGTAAAGCCATAGGTCCTATCAATTTGAGTCTCACGGTGTTTGTTTTGACTCTGCCTTGGCTTTGGAGTGAAATAGTGCAGGCCTATATTAGACCACCTTACAGTCCAATGTTTCTTTCTAATCCCTCCCTAACTCCACCCTTTCTTCACATAATGATATGTGCAGTGAACCTAAGGTAGGAGGAGGTCATATGTCTCGCAACCAGTCAAAATGAGACGTATGTCGATTTTTCACCATATGGAGTTTTCAGTGTCATGTGATAGCTTATTTCATACTCTTTCTGGTAGTGAAAAAAGTTTTGAGCTAACTCTATTCTAGCCAGAGATATT
>JBCAUA010001130.1:0-13605 GCA_038406235.1 Peronia verruculata | reverse complement strand
CCCCCCCCCCCCCCCCCCCCCCCCCCCCCCCCCCCCCCCCCCCCCCCCCCCCCCCCCCCCCCCCCCCCCCCCACTAGTTTCACGCTGATGCATTCTTAATAAGATGCAAACACTGCGGATGAGATGCTATCAAATCATCATGGGCATCTCAGACTTGAATCATTTTTACAAACAGGTCCTGAGAATTGACAGATAACACACTGGCTCAGAAAAAGACCTCCTTACAACAAGGAGGGAAAAGGGGAAGTGACATCAAACAACTGTTACTAAAGTTACGACTATATATATACTGGACAAGGTCCAATAATCTTCTTAAATCTGTGCTATATGAAATCAAGGATGGGAAGAAAGATGGACTGACAACATTCAGGTGTGGACAAAGTTAGCATATGCAGAGATCCATGTCCTGGCACACACCACCAAGACCAGTCAGGAGAGGAGCCATGAATTCAAACAGGGCTAAGGACTAAGAAGAAGAAAGAAGTGCATGTATTCTAAATCACAGAATCCGGCAGAAATAAATGCTCTGGCACCTCAAAACAATGGTGAAAAAAAAATGCTATTAAGTCCACTTTCAATATGCTCATGGTTTTTCCACTATTAGATACAAGTTTATTACATCAGAAATGTCTTCAAATGTGATCCTGAAAAAGTGTTGCTCAACCACTCACCAAACACTCAACTGAGAAAAAAATAAACAAAAAAACCCAGCACCTGGATATATTTGGACACAGTGTTGAAGAAGGAAGGATACAATTGTGAAGATTAATCCAGTGTGATCATTTTCTGTGCTGGATGCTGACTAAGACATTGTGTAACATCACGGTGTCTGACCAGTAGCAGCTGCATAAAATGTCTTTGGCATAAAGTAGAGAGACCATGTAACAAAAGAAAGCTACACAGAACCTCACAAAAATCTCCTTAATGTAGTGAACATATGAAACATGAGATGGCAGGGCCCTGTCTTTGCTTTGTCAGCCCGTGTAAAAACCATTTGACAGCTGAAGATGAGGGAGAGAAAAGATGAAATAGTAAGTCAACAGGCATGGAATGCAACTGGCTGAAATCAGGAGAGCAGTAGAAAACTGCGAGGACTGGAGGAGGTTGGTGGTCTCAGCTTCACAGATGCCTCTATGACATCAAAGAAAGTCAAACACCAGAGGAGGACAAAGGAAAGACAAGAATGTGAGGCAGTGGGCAGAGATGCCACAGACAGTGAGACAGGCTGGGCTGGTGGCCTATGAATGAACAGTGAGCTACATACCAGAGAACAGCGAGAGGGAAATAAAACAACACCTGGCCACTGACTGCATGAGGAACACTGAGGATATATAGAGTTGTAAAATCTACTGTTTGTTCTGCAAGGAGAGACGTACAGTGGAGATGGTGAGTCAGATCATTGGCAGGTAGTGAATACTAAATTCTAGCCACAGTCAGCAACATGTCTGGGGAGTTGTGATATCTACTAAAGAGAAAGCCACTGAAGCCTTCAGTCCTCATATCACGACATATGCTGTATTGCTTCATATTCATCACTCTTGCCAGTGCTTCCTCAGCAGGAAAAAGTGAAATCATGTACATATAACTGTTTTCTAGATGGAATGAAGCTCTGCTTCTTGTCTGCCTATCATTCAGTGTCTCCAATTTTGAATGCCACATCAAACTACTAATACCTGATGTCTTTGCTTGATTGGGGGTGTATTAGGAGTGTGTATCATTTTTCAAAATATTACTGCAATGCTCTCTTTACTTCTCCACACTCTGTGGTTAAAAGCGAATGCAAAATGATGACTTTATAATTTATTACAGAAAGCTGCATGCAGAGAGATGAGATAACTTTTGCTTTCTGAGCATATTTCTGTTTGTCTTTTCTTCTTCTGCATTCTCTTCTTTGCTCTCAATCTTGCTCTCGATTTCTCTACTGGTCTCCCTATAATTCTACACACAAATGTTTGCCACAAGAGCATGGGACATGTTGCTCATCTTTCTCTCTCTCTGCTTAGCAAGGGTCAACAAGAGTGAGCAAAAAATGTTCCCCAGTTTTGCCCAGTCATGAAGTTTGGGAAGTATGGGTGACCAAAGCTTCAGAAATTCAAGTAATCATACAATCACCATTGCATACTACACTGATCCACCCATGCAATTCTCTGGCTAATGCATGCAATCAATACTGCTGTTCAGAGGCTTATCTCCCTGTCCACTGACGAGCGGGTTTAGAAGCTTCCCACACACCAAACAAAGGGTGAGATACTCTCAAATAGCTCAGATGTCAGTTTCCATTAAATTTAATGGACTGCCACAGAGTGAGAAAACCAAACAGGAAAGAAGCACTAGTTTGATAAACTGCTGCTAAACATAGAATGGACATCATAGATCATAAAAAAAAATGTATGCTGGGAAGCCATTCCTATAACATGCTGTTTACTGGGACACACCAAGCTGTCTTATCATGCAAAGATCTAGATAAACAAAACTACTCCACAGTACCTGCCATATCTTCACGTCAGTCTTTCAACATTCCCGACACAGATTAAATTTTCTACATTTCAAGTTACCACTTTCTTTTCTTTTTTTTTTTCATCTCTAAAAAGAACTTTTCACACTCAGCTGAAGTTTTTATTCCTTGGCCAGTGATTGCATGATTTATGTGCAAAGATCACATGATTTCTCATCACCTACATACACACAGGAATTTAAACAAAATGTATTCACATTTATTGTAGTTTGGACACCAGTCTCCTTCTCTCTTGCACAAACCAGCATGCAGAAATGCACACTTTTCAAAGTCACAGACTAACTTCTAATACTCTTTACTTGTTTCCTACCGAACAGCAAGATGTTTAACTCATTCAGTCTATTTAATTCATGAGATCAACTGTACAAGCATCCTATTCTGATTTCCCCCTCTCCATCCACTTTCTGAGGGTTCATTTGAAAACATCTGAGTGTGGTCTGTTTATGGACACAGAGAGACAGGAGTGTTCTCATCTTTGAGATTAGTTATACTTAAGCCTGAAGAGGGGGGACACAGAAACAAAATGACGACTAATGCAGTGAAATGCCATGCCATGCCATGCAGAAAATTTCAAGCACAATGACTACTGTGGTACCCATCTCTGCCACCAAAACCACCAAAGCCTCTAACTCTACCAAACAAAAGCTCATGGTACTGCTTGGTAACAGCTAATATGTCAAGATGCTGCACACCGAGAGAAAAAAAACAGCAACATCAAGAAAAGACTATCCAAGGAGGACCACTCTACTGAACAACATGCGAAGGGGAATCACTGCAGCGAAATGAAAAAAAAAAAAAAAAAGAAAAAAAAAGGGGGAGACAACCAATGACCCAGTTAATATTACAATGAAACAATGTTTGCACAAGGCACCATCACGACAATCAAGGAAGTTCTGGCATGCTCCAACAACGAAAGAACAAGATACAGTAAGGATGCCGGAGCCTACCGGGCACTGGGCGGCATGATAGGCCACTGGCCGAACGAACAGTTTGGGCGGAGTGATCACGTGGGCTATCAGACCCGAGTGGGTGGTCATGGGAAGGAGACACTGCGAGAGAATCAGGCAACGCATCACTACAAGCTGACAAAATACTCTTGACTTGGATCTGTCCCTAAGCCACAACCTAAGCTATCATTGCTTGGTGTGTAAGGAATAATTTCATTTTCTAGATTGCAATTCTAGATTTCTGCAGCAAAAGCTATGCTGCAAACACTAAATTTGAATGCATTATAACTCTTTCTTTTTCACTCTTTTAAATGAATGCACACTGTAAAAAAGCAAATGAGGTATTTCGAGAAAAATCACATGACCAAGGATTTTCGCCCACACGCTGATTTGTTTACTTGCTCTGTGCATGGCAGACAGATCTTGACCAATGATGAGCTTTCAGACCTGTCACATCATATAAACAAAGCCACATGTGAGCGATGTTGCCTCGGTCATGTGACTGATCTCGAAATACCTCATTATATATAAAAAACGAAATATTTGAATAGTAAACTAAGTCACTGAAAATGTTTTGATAATCCATCTGTTAGGAACCATTGTAAAACTGGGAGACACAAATGCCACCAACAAACTGGTGTAACAAGGAAAGACTGCCTCCGATAGCTGATAATTAAACACTGTCTGATACAGCTATCCAGTCTAAAGCAAACATCTCATCTCAACAGCCAAATGAAATAAAATAGAATGTATATCTTCATCGACG
Organism: Peronia verruculata; assembly: GCA_038406235.1. NCBI lineage: Eukaryota > Metazoa > Mollusca > Gastropoda > Systellommatophora > Onchidiidae > Peronia > Peronia verruculata. Next base: position 9,377 of record JBCAUA010001130.1, on the reverse strand, counting down.
AGACCTGATTCAATTCAAGATCACGATTTTGCACATACTACATCATCCAATGCCAAAACAATGCAAAACAACAATTGTTACTTTAGCTCTTCCAAGACCAGTTTAGATCTGTTTGCCACACATGGTAATATTCCCTTATCAGGAATGTGGATCAATGTGGAGATGTCATTCAGAATTTAAAAAATCAAGGACATGAAACTGTCACATTATCAAATGCCGAAACAATTCAAATATTTATTACTTTCCACATTCCAAAGACCCGTCTTGATCTTGTTACATGTGACCACATCTCTCTGTGAGACAGCACTAGGAATACACATACAGTTTAAAATGTTCTGATTCCAAACTCCTACATGTAACTGAAACTGATGAGGATAATGGCATACATCAGATACATCTCAACACTTTTCTGTACTCAAGACAATTTGGGAATCTCATCTGAGAAGTCAAATTTAACCCTCAGAGTGTCAACAAAAACTGCTGGGGGTATCAAACCCTCTTATCTGACATCAGTATCAATGTTTGAGAAAAGCAGTTTGTGCTTATAGATAAGTTTTGTGTTTTTGCTCTCAACTGCCTGCTACTTGGACTAGAATTTTAGTCCTAATTCTTAGTATGACAAATGAATCTCTGACCACATCGGCCGCTTGACACTTCTAGGGTTAAGGTATGATGAGAACAGACAGACATACATATAAATTTAAATGTTTAAATCTGCAACATATCAACCTCTCTATCCTGAATCTACCCTGTCAATGAAAGCCAATGTTTATTGATGACCTATTTCCCAGGACAACACGCCTCTGCAGTTTGATTAAAAAGGCCATTTCAACATCAACATAAGTTGGAAAATCTGTCCTCCTTATGCTCATATATAAGACATAAAACAAGATGAACATCTTTTACAGGGAATAGCCTTTATTGCCTAACAAGTGTCTTATGTTCCAAATTAAAAACTTGTTCAAATCAAGACTTCTCACAATGGACAAAAATACTAAATGTTTAAGTCACCCTTATCTATCCCAAACCGTTTTTTTCTGTCACTAGTGTCACCCACCAAATCTGTCTCTCTAACGCTGGTCAGTACACAAACCAGTCACAATGACTTCCACTCCAGCATTTTCAAAGTGACAACCAAACAACAACAATAACAACTACAACTATGTTTCAGGGATGTCAATCTCCTTTCAAAGTAAAAAAAAAACAAGATAACTGACAGAAAGAGAATTTTGCCAAACCATACTTTTACAGTGTGAGTATTTGCGCTACTGAGTAAAACTGCAGTATATACATAGTAAAACACTAAATCAGAAAACTTTAATGAAAAACAAAATTTAATTAACATTCAAGAACAACTTGGCAATATCAAAATTTCACACCGATTCTTTGCACTGGAATTTAAAACCAAAATATCTGTACAATTACACATTATGTGCTACAGAGTCGAATTAAAAAAAAAAAAAAATTTACACATTATTTATTAATTTTTTTTTTTAGGCTCAGCGTGGTATGACAAGGTAGAGGACCAAAAAAGTCCATTTTCTGATGCGTAGGAAATTTGACATCCCTGTTATGTGAAGGGAAGGATAGCATGCAGGTTTGTCTCACCTGAACCCTCAGGTGGCTGCACTCGTCCCCCTCACATAGCCCTCTCTTCTCGTAGTACTCGCTGACCTCATCCAGCTTGCTGGTGAAATCTGTTGAAACTGTGAATGACATACACAAAGATATCATAAGAGTGAGCATGGGTTTGTAGATGGCTTTCTTGGATCTGTTGATGTTTCATGCAAAACATTTTTTTTTTTTTTTTAAATTATGGATATCATAATGCTTTTGGATGATAAGAGTTTTTAGAACAAATCCTACAGAATGATAGAAAAAGTTTTGTTTCAATGATATTCCAGAAAGACTAGATGAAACATAATACCTAGTGATGGTATTTGCGAAGGATTTGGTGATGTCTGGTGCTATGAGACAGTATTTCTGAACCATGTAGAAACTTCTCCCAAAGACTGACAAAGTTTTGCCATGTTGATGTTTTGCAAGAACATGGCATTTCTGTAGGACTTGGTAACCCTTCTCAACAAAAAGAAGTTTTCACTGATATGTGTAAGGGCATTTGATAATTTCTAATGGAAAGACAAGTTATTTATGAAGAATGCAGTAACTTCTCTAAGAGGTGGACAAAGGTTTGTTTAATTGATTTCTAAAGAGCCTGATAATATTTTGTGCAAAGACATGATGTGCCATGCACCCAGGGCAAATGAGTCAGAAGTCGTGCTGGTCAATTTTGAGTGGCAACCGTTATTAATTATTTTCCAACTGACCAAAATTTGTTATTTGTTTTCAACAAAATGAACATTCTGACCTTTTCTGACCTGGGAAAAAAAAATTTTATATCTGGGTCGGATAACAGTTAAAAACCGTAGTAACTCGCAATCGCCCAGAGCGACTTTCGATTCATTTCCTCTGAGCGCAAGACATATTTCTGAAAGGCAGTGCACACACCTTTGATGAAATGATAGAAAAACAAAAAGTTTAATGTAATTATTATTTCAGGATCTGCGATGTCTCACAGGAAATAGCCTTTTTAAAGACTACATATTGCTCTATCACTACCAGACAAAAGCTTCACACGTACACAAAATATGAGACGCGACACGATGAAATCAGGCGCTTGTCAAACTGGGCCGACCGGAGAAATCACGTGTTTTTCAATAGTGAATGAATTTTTAAGGCATTTTTTTTTCTTCACCAAATCCTTCTATATCAATCTAAAAATGCATTTCAGCATTCAATTTACTGAAATCTCCTATATTTACCCTACTACTAAACATCATGGCCATCTTCCACTCCCAAACGACAAACAATATTAATATTCTTATTATTATCATTTTCTAAATACGGCCTCGTTTAATACCCAACTTATTTCACTTGGAGGTGCAGTACATAACACAAGATCACAGAACATGCACTGGCACTCACAGAGCATATCATCCTGGTCTGTGGAGAACTGCTTGCCTCCCTTTCCTGAGCAATGACCAACTGAAACAATCCAAGAGAACAAAGACCAAAATGAGACCAATGTAGCGTACAAAATCTGTCATTCAGATGATTAAAAAGCATCACAATATCCAATGCATGCTGTGAAGGAAAATACACATACCCCAAAAAAAAGATCATCAAAATAAAATCTAAAAACTAGTTTGGATACAAATATTATGAAACATCTTGAGATAAGACTTCAATATTGTCCAACAGGATAACATTTGGAAATAATGTACTAAAGCTATTTCCTTTCTCAGTATGAAATAAATAATGACCTGAATGTGTCAAGTTTGTAAACTGCCATTATTTGGATTTTTTCTGCATTTGCACAGTCCATGTAAATCTAACAAAATAAAGCTTGCACAAAAATCCGGAGATCATTTCAGCTCACTTTATGCATCTTTCAACACAGTGGATCTTCCGTAGGCCTTTTTTATTGCAACAATGACATCTCACCTTTCAAATATATATATATATATACTTTTGATATATATATTGCCATTGCTCTATAATGATGGCAGATTATGTCAGCCTTTAGCCAACATGAAAACTTATGTTTCAAGGTATCTTGGGTCAGGGAGCTATTGGATAAAGTTCTTTTAAAAAATTACAAAATATGCCAACTGAAATATATATTTAAACAATAGAACCAAAATGGCATGACTCTCACAATGACCTAGGCTATAAATGGCTTTTTCTCAAAATGTCAAAAATATTAGAATAGCCTTTGCCATAGATCTACCGTACCAACAATAATATGGGTTTTTTTTTTTTCAATGCCATCCTCTTTCTATAAGCAAATCTATTTCATGACAACAAATAGTCCATAAACCTGGCTATAAGACGCCACATATTTATTACTTATTTGTACTTGTTGGTACACAGAGTAACCTGGGAAACAAATGAGCTGAGATGTGTATCAAGCATTTAAATTGCCTCTCAATAATGAATGATTCTCATTCCCATCCTCAATTTTTCCTGTTAGAAGGTGGGTTCACTTCAAGAATGTTTTTTTTTTTTTTCTGGAACTAGAATATCTTGGACAATGAAAAGGGCTTATGAAAAATCACTTATTTTTCCCATACAGTGTATTGCTCTGGGGATGTCATTTATAGATAGAATTTTGCACAAAACAACACCAGCATTTTTATCTATGATGACAATTTGTCACATCCGCGGACTTCGTCACTTAATGAGGTATTACTCTGTGGAACTAGGTCTCCTACACATATAAAATGTTATGCTATGAAGAAATTTGTCCTCTTTCTTCTACATTATGTTGTATCTAAAACACAGATGTCTAAGAGGAATATTAGTAGATTAACTCACATAGATGAAACTCCTCAAGATGCACTACAGATCAGGGCTAATAAAACTACCATGCTACATATCATATGGCTGGGGGATGTTTCATTTTGTGGGACAGACCCTGGGTAAGAAAAAAAAAAAAGCTGTTGGCTGGTTCTTTCACCACACCATTCATTGCCTTTTGTTTCTTGTTTGCGTTCAGTAAATTGTGCCAAAACTTTTTTTTTACTTGCTTTTTTTTAGCAAAACCTCTTTGAACCCCTTTAAAGATAAAGTATGGGAAATAACATCTCAAAATACAATGTTCAGATTTTGCATGCCTACATATTGCCAATCTGGCACAAATCAAGTTGAGCACAGTCCTTTTCTGCTGTGGAGAGAAATCCAAGATTAATGTGTTCCCATCATCTGTACAATCTTTTCCTCAGAACTAACAGGATTCATGCACTATAAGAGCTACAGAAACCCCAAGAAATAATTTAAAACCTCAACTTAGATCTATAAGACTACATAACAACCCAATAGCGAATGGAAAACCAAAAAGGAGAGGGAGACAAAAAAAAAAAAAGAAACAAAAAAACAAGAACACAAGACCAAAAATAATAAAAATAACCCCTAAAACACACAGAGTTTATTGGAATATACAGAAGAAAAAAAAAGAGGAAGGGAAAATGGGGAATGGTAAGATCAAAGACCTATAAAAGCACACGGGGGGGGGGGGTGTGCCTCAGCAAGGAAAGGATAGGATATGAGAGGATCTTTCAAGACCATAGCTTTTCCCACTACAAACCACTACTATCATGGCTGTCAGGATTGCTGAAAGGAAGGAAAGTCTGTTAGTTAAAAGATAACTTTTCTGGTAACGTTCCAATAACTTTTTGATGCTTTTTACTGCATGACCAATAACCTTTTGATACTTTCTAATGCATAACCAATAACTTTTTGATACTTTCTAATGCATGACCAATAACTTTTTGATACTTTCTAATGCATGACCAATAACCTTTTGAGACTTTCTAATGCATGGCCAATAACTTTTTGAGACTTTCTAATAAAAGACTGCAAGCTTTTTTTTTTATTTATGAATAAGTGCCAACTTTTTAGTTGCTAAAGTATAAGTGATAATTTTTTCAGAATTCTCTTAAACTCTTGCATTCATGGCAAAAAGCTGTTGAACATGTCTGGACATCAGTATCAACAGGTTATAAGTAACTAACACTGCATCTGTGGCTTTCACTGACTTTTTTTTTTTGTGTAAGACATTTTCTTCTCTTATTTGTACTTACTTACAAAGAATTACGTGTTCTCTAGAGATGTCTTAATTTACAGGCTTTCTAAGAGGAAATGTGAGAGAGTTTGATTGTGTGTTACATGAGTTATCAACGGTAAAAGGAACTATCTTTTGAGCACAAAATTTGTCTCATTCAGAAAACCATCTATTCCTACATGTTATATTAATAATACACTGTTCCAGGTCAAGCAAAGATTTCTAGCACTGTTCAACACATTAAAGACCAGCCTCTACCCTTTAAGTCAGATGGTCACATAATAAGGTATGGTTCATGAGTAGGAGACTGGAAGCCAAAGTTTGCTAACATCTACAAGTTGAAGGTATTGAATTTTGGTTGAAAATCTTTGTTGGAACAAATTAAATGTACTTGAAATGATAAAAAGATCACAGGAGTAATAAAGGCAAGAATCTGTAAAACCTGAACACAAAATATGCAAAGTCTTTGTTGACTCAATTAACCTTAAAATGACAAAGCAGTAAGCTAGACGGTGATGCAAAGATATGAAGGCCCCTGATGCAGACCAAAAGAACTGAGAATCACGACTGAATAATATACTTACTAAGATCAAAGACTGGTTTAAATAACAAACAAATCAACAAATATCCAGATACCATTGTAGTTCAAAGATTCTGGAGGAACAAGATATATAACAAATAACTGAGTCAATCTGTCCAGTTGATAACTGGTTGATCGCCCATACAAACAATAAAAATGAAATGCTGCTGAGCAAGGGGTGGCTGGTCTGCTGAGAGGACAAGCATACAGGCTTCACTTAACCTGACAATTTCAGCATTCAGTTGACTATTTCTAATCTGATTTTGTCGTTAGATGTGAATGCTTTAAACATATCATGCTATTCCTACAACCCGAGAAATGTATGGACTGTATAGTTGGCCTTACTAATGGCACTCTCCAAGTTGACATCGCCGTTACATCCATCCACCTTGATGGGGGTGATAGTGCAGGTCTGTGTACACTGACCATTGCAATCAGCCACTCGGTTACGGGATCTGGTCTCAATGATGCATTTTTCCTCATTGTTCTCCTGCAAGAAACATTGCAGCTTTTTTTTACATCTTTTATAAAATAAGCTTGGTTCATACTGTTAAGAGAATGCAAAATTATCTAAATGATAGAGCATGTACTCTAGTCCCTGAAAATGTGAAATGTTCCACAAAAAATGACTAATTATGGGGTGTAGAACTGATCATTACAGCAAAAAGTTAGCCCCAGAACTAGTAGCTGAAAAGGCTTAGTGTAGATCCACTGCGATGCAGTTCTTTACTTTCATATCAGCCATTCTGAGTTGGCTAACCTTGTGACAAATCTCTGGGTTTTGAGGTTACATGCAATGGATTTATTAAACAATTTACTTGACTCTCTGCCTCCATCACTTTTCATAGATTTTTCGACTGCAGGCATTCTCAGTAACTTATAAATTTTTAACAGATTGTCAAGAGAATGAAGTACCCACTATTTCATAATAACTCAGCTCTCCCTTGTCATCAATTTTCATGACTTGACCCCACCTTGGACATTCTTAATATGAGAAAGCTCTACTATTCAAAAATATGAATGGATTAACTGTTTTACAAATGACTCAGCTCTCAAATCTCCATCAGAACTGACAAATTTTTCCATAATGAGCATTTTCATTCTGAGACAAATCTGGACAGCCACCCTCAATGCTAATGGACGATCAGACTTACTGTTTTACAAATCACTCGGCTCTCTGTCTCTGCAGGTTTTTGCTGACAGTTGTTATTGTCTCTGTTGGCCGGAGATTCCTGTGGTGCAGCACTCTGAGCAGCCTGATGGTATTTGAGATAACATTTCATGGCCCGTAGTGTGTCCAGAGCTTCTCCAAAGTTAGGATCTGCCGCAAGGGCTTCTGCATAGTGATGGGCAGCCCCTGTGTAATTTCTAGTTGCCCACAACAAATGACCCAAGAAAAAATGACTCGATGGCTGAGGACAAAATCAACAATTGCAAAAAATTAAGGACTAGGTTATTTCTTTTGGCTTTTTTTTTACACTACATTAAATAAGCTAGCAAATACACATTAATTTACACCTTAAAACTCTTATTTTTTAACAACATCTTCACATTTTCAAATGAAGTTGCTTATCAGTTATCAATTTTTCTGCCTTCCAAAACGCTCACAAAATCATAAAATAGCAGAGAATAAATTAACCCTTCCATGTGTAAGCCGACAGAAACTGACATGCCCAAAATCGCTGTCTGTTTAGAATGACAGAAACTAACCCACGGCTGATTAGTCTATGCTGTTACTGTTCAGACCTGCAAAAACCAACATAGGAAACACCCCCTTTTTGATGGACTGCTATTGGTGGATATAATGACGTTCATGGTCTGATAATAGAAAGGAAACTCAACAGCGAATCAAATGAGATTTCTGTGAGCTCCGGGATGTGTTAGAGTATTTTTTTAAGGCAGCCACACAGCGTGTTCTACAGCAATTTGGTCAGCGGTATGAAACAGCCGCAGTTCAAAATCGCCTGATCCGATTTCTGACTCATTTGCTCTCGGCACAATAGATATAATAGTGATAATTACATTCTAAAAGAAAGGAATGACTGTAAAAACATTTACCTCTGCATCGTTCACATCCAAGGCATCTCGCATGATGATTATGGCATCGTCGTACCGTCCATAGCGATACAGAATGTTGGCCAGATTGACCAGTGGTACATCCTTGTACTGATGAGGACTGAGATAGATGGAGCGTCGAATGCATTCGATACCATGGAAGTTGTTCCCAATGATGCGCCAGTAAAGCCCGGCCAGGTTGTACAGTATCCACTGCGGTCCAATATTCTATACACAAATAAAAACAAAGAAAAGATTCAACCAAAGAGTACAGTTAAAGATATACTCATGGGAACAAAAAGAAAGTGTATATGGCTTTCAGTCAATATATTCCCAATACAAACCACTTAACTGAAAACCAATAAATTCTTTTTCACATTTTATTGATGCGTACAATTTATGGACAATATGAAATGTTACTGACACAACATCATCGCAATCATTTAAGTGAACAAGACATTGTGCCATCTTGAACCACACACAGATTTTGTTTTTTCTGCAAGTAAATAATACATTCTTTTTGAACGACCTCCTGAACAAGGCATTAGAAAAATAAAGATAGAAAAAAGACAAAAGAAAAAACAAACAATAATGAATTCTAACTTTGCTATATAAATTAAGAGTGATTACGTTTTAAACACAGCTGAGATGCTGATCTCCGACCTTGAAATGTAAATCCTCATTTCTGACTTAGTGCATAGTCATTCTGACATCATCTGAGAAAAACTTAAAATAATAATCATCCAAAAATGATGATGAAATAAAATTACACCACACCATCTTTTCTCCTGGGTACTTTTCAGAAACAGAATTTTCTGAGATGAAAAGAAGGGTCTCTCTGAATATCTATTTTCACATTAGACTGCTATGGGACAAATTTAAATATTTAACCCTTGGCACTTACATTCCGCTTTTTTGTTGTTGTGAAAAACTGTTTGTTTTGGGCCAAATTTAAATATTTTGCCCTTGGCAGGTACATTCTGATTTTTTGCTGTGACAAACTATTTGTTTTGGGACAAATTCAAATATTTTCCCCCTTGGCAGGCACATTCTGACTTTTTTTTTTTTTTTTGTGACAGACTGTTTCATCATTTCCTAATCATGAAAAACAGAATGTGG
>JBCAUA010001120.1:0-13605 GCA_038406235.1 Peronia verruculata | reverse complement strand
TTGCCAGGCAAAGCCGAGAGGGGTAGGCGTCAGCAACCCGCCCGTCCAGGCAGCAGCGGCCGCTCCGGAAGTACTGCAAGACCGGTATCCTGCGGGCACCCACCAGACGGAGGACCAGACCAGATGGGTATCGCTGGCCGCCCGACGTCCCGCCTCTGTCAGTTCGGATCCGGCAGTACCAAATCCTTAACAGCTACCACCACGAGAAGGTAGAGGTCGGAACTAGGGAGGGGACCTCCCTTGGCTTATAGTAGCAGCTCAGGCCAAAGCCCTTGCAGCTCATTTGCCTTCACACACCAACCTCTGATGGCAAACCCCGAAGAGCTACCAGCAGGGTCAATGAGGTAGCTAGAGTGTTACTAGACAGCACACTCTCTAAAGCTGTTGGGAGTAGCTGAGCTGACAGAATATCTTCTAGAAATGATAGCTATACCGTATCATGTGAGTGACTTACCTCCGGCTGTCGATGTGTTGGTTCTTCTGATAAGCATGAATGTAGTCAGCAATGACGGATGTGCAGAAAGAAAGAGGTTTGCTCCTGACACACTCGTTCCCATTGATGATCTTGATCGTATGGCTGGGGGACGGCCAGGAGCAATCGTTTTCAAGCCGTGACAACAAACTGAACACTCACTTTTGGATTTATTTGCTTCAAATTGACACCAAATCAAACTGGCCTAAATCGATGTTTGTGTTGTAGCATCCAGACTGGTGGTACTGATAGGTTTGATGAGAAAAATAATTATATATATCAGGTGTGGCGTAGCTAGTTTGCCCCCCCTCCAAAAAAAAATGTTCTGCGTCGTTTGTAATATCATTTGAGATCAATCTGAGCAACTCAGCTTTGGATTTAGCACATTCTTGCTGCTTTGTCTTGCCTTTCTTCTCCAGTCTCTCGCCACAGACTCGACAGAGTTTATGTAACAGGTTTTGGTGTTCATTTTCTGTGTGATCTGGCTGTTCAGACATCACGCGCTATCTGGAAGAATTAGTAGGGACCAATCAATGTGTTGGTATCAATACAAATGGGTTTCTATACTTTCAACTAGACAGTGATTGACAGCTACTTACTAAGCAGGATTTTACTAACCAACTAACCGATATTAAGGTCTATCCTATGGTCAGATAAATTCAAATGGCTGGATCAATGAGAGATGGATTAATTTAAAACATCAACAGTTTCCCCATGTTAAAACTAGGGTAATACATAAAATGACGTACATGTATGTAGTTTGTGGCAATAATGGCCTGCTAAAATCATATTTCTTGCACACTTACATTTATATTCACATGTTTATTGTGCAGATAGCTAGGAATTACCATGGCAGTCTTGATTTGATCACATAAATTTCAAAATTTCTGTAATTATGTAATAAATAAAGGCAGTGATAATGAGCTTTTTATCCTTTGATATACTATTTAAAATTAATCATAAAACATACTTACCTTGGAGACAGTGGGATAAATTTAACATTAGTGGACAGAAAAAAAGGCTGACCTGTTTGCTCAACACAAGGTTTGACATGAAGAGTGAACAGGAAATAAATGTGATTGGCTTGAAAAATATGGATTGTGCAATATTTTCAGTCACAATAAGAGATTCTGGCAATCTGGTAATTACGATCACCCAGACCATCGACCGTAGTGACATACGATAGCCTCTACTCCGTCCTCTCTGAAGTTGTGGCTGAGAAGCAGTATTGCCTCTTGCTCTGTTTTCTGTCTGTCTATCGACCTGTCTGAGGGTCTGTCCATGCCTGCGATGCCTTTCTGTACATATACCTTACTTATCTCTATCTTTCTATGTTTCTGATTGTCGGTTTGACTGTCTGTGTGTCTGCTTGCATATCATTCTTTTATTCACCCATCACCAATCCATCCTTCCATCAATCCATCCATCAGTCAACCAATCAATCAATCAATCAATCAATCCACCCATCCATCCACCATCCATCAATCCTCATATCCACCCATAGATTCTTTTATTCAGCCATATATCTAGTCAGCCAGCCAACCAGTTAGTCAGCCACCCATCGATCTCCTGTCTGTCTACCAATCTATCCATATGTAATTTACATGCATTACTCAGCATTGAAATAAAATATTCCTTGAAAAAAAATATAAAAAATCTGATACTTCATTTTCCTTTAAACAGAGAAAAGTTCATCCACACGTTTATAATCCACGATCAAAATTGCCCGTACATGTGCCACTCGAAAGAATGGTCATGGATTTTGTAACCTTGAAAGTATTATTTTTGTTAATTATTTTTGTTATGGTTGCCCTTCTGAAACTGTACACCGTATAGTTCGGTCGAAGTTTGGAACAAAAATTTTGCATGCACCGTTAAACATGGCGCCGTTTTGCAAGTAGACACAAAAGATAAACCTGCGTTTCTTCCTCAAGATCTGTATACTCAGATCTCTCTAAGAAGTAATGCGAAATGATCAGGCCTGACATTTTAAACAAACATTAATCAGCAACGAGACCTTGATTATGGTAAGTTTTTATGAAATATCTCAACACGCAAACTGAACTGAATTGTGCTTACTGTGTTAGTGTAGCCTACATGGGGTATGGAGTCCAGGGACCAGATTCAAATTCTACTAAGTAAGCTAGACTCGAGAAGTCTAAATCTAGACTAGTCTAGATCTAAATGTAGATGTATTTTATTCCCAAGCCTGCGGCAGAATAAAGATCAGTAGACTAGGAATATGATTCTCTTCCAATAATGCACGGCTAATAACATGTCATAGTATGAAATAATTTGCTACTGTTTTTACTTTGGTCACTTTGGAGGTTCCTCTCATTCTCAACTCAATCAAATATCTTTACTAGTAGTGAGAAAAGCATATACAGGGCTAGATCCAAATCTAGGTCTAGATCTAGGTCCATGACAAAATGTCATAAAGTTTGTCATAGAAAGGTCAAATTCCATGTCAACCAATGTAAACCAGATTTGCCCCTATCTGATCACCATGCCTGAGCCTATCCCTGAGCTTGCCAATATCCTACTAGTGATTTTCAACTAACCAGTTTTTCCTCCTTTACATTTTTTCATGTATTGTTTTACGTTGTTTTCTTTTATGCTGCTGCAATGCTGGCTGTGATAAGTGACAATGTAGAGAACCAAACAACTATGTCAGTTTTTTAAACTAGAATGATAGGACCTGTGGGTTGTTGAAGCCAGAAGTTAAAAGTAGAAAAGCACTTAGCAACTTTTAAAAAAAAAATGGTTGGCTAGATCTTCTCCAGCAACAATTTATCAAGATTGATCTGTCAATGATTAGCCATTGTGGTCACTGACCTGGTTCTCATGTAGACAGAAATGCATACTCTTAAAAAAAAAAGAGATAACAGATTGGTTATTTGCCATGAGCAAATGAAAATAAAAGTCACCAGATGGGGGTGTGGCGGTTGAACACCAGCAGGTTGACTAGATCTTTACCTGACTCTTCAGACTTAGGTTCTCATCATAGATATTCTGAACGATTTTGGCCATGTTCACCTCAAAATGTGTTTCTATTTTTTTTTTTTTTTAAACAAGTACCAGATTTGACAGGATTATCATGCAATTGAACTGAATTCATTCATGAATCATACTATTCATAGAGTGATTTGTTTTATATTGTGTTTCACTAAGCATTTTTTTTGTTTTGTTGTTTGTCGTGATTTTTATTTTAGGATATCTGATTCCTGATTTACACTATGTAAATGTGATATTTGATGATGTAGACACATTAAATCATTTTATTGTAGACACAAAACTAATTTAAGCATCATAAAGTGAAAATAAGAGGAAGAAATTGATAAATGAAAGACAGTTGTGAAATGTGGCTTTTCTGTAAACTGATTAAGTGAGATGACACAGATTGTTGAAAAGAGGTTTAGATGTCTTTAGAATTTCACATCAGATCTCACTTTTTTGCTTTGGCAATTTTCATTTATATGTCTGTTTACAACTAGGCTAGTCATTTGTTGTTAGTAACTGCTTGAATGAGAAAGTGACTTTTTTTTTTTTTTATTTACAGATAATACAGCACATAGCTATTTACTCAGATGAGTGGAACATATTGCTCCTACTTATTAAGTAAATAGTAATACATGTTTATGCTGCTAAGATATAGTACAGCATTTTTAAGTGGACTTGCCTGAATCAAATACTTTCTCAATTAAATCCTCAGTTTCGCATAGCTGCATTAAATGATTCAGCCAGCCTTGATGATGACCCACAGAAAGTTCAGCTCACTAAGACTAAGGAAGCAAAGGTATGATGTCCAAATTATTTTGGCAATCATTTGTATTAATTCAAAATATCATCATAACTTTTGTTCTCAAACCATTTGTAGTAATCAAGAGCAATATTAAGAACAAACAAATCAAATAGTGACTGATGGACTGCTGAATTCTTTGTTGTGATTGTTACTGACTGAAAACAAGTTTTATCGAAGAAAAAAAAAAAAAACATTTGGTTGTGATATATGATGGGTTAGAAAAGTTGATTGTTGTGTTTTTTTTAACAGGAAGCAGAGGCTTTTGCTGCCTATACCAAGGCTCTGTCATATCAGCAAAGGGGCAATGCTCAACATGCAGAGAAACTCTTGCAGAATCTGTTTGATCATCCACTCCTGAAAGAGGTTTGTTTTATTTCATTCAACATTGACAAATCAGTATGTGGAATGCATTAGACAGTTTGTATATTAGTTAAAGCAAGGCATCATTCATTTTTTTTTTTAAATCTTGATCAATTTCATGGGTTTCACTTGACAGTCAGTGAGAGTAGTCAGGGTGAATATTTATATTTTGGCTGGATATATTTCTTCAGTGAAAATTTGTTGGGTGGATATTCCCAGAATTATAGTTACTTCACCTTAAAGAGAGCAAGCTGTGGATGAGCAATTAGCAGTATTTCTTTTATCTCTTACATTTATATCTGATTCATATTCATACTGAAGAGTTATCCTTGATTATTTCATCCAGGCTGCAGATTTGGTGGACAGTGGAAATGACTTGCAGATCCAGACTCACCGTGGGTTACAGCTGCTGTATTCCATCCATAAAAACCTTGCAGCCATACTCTTGCAGAGAGATGAACTTCAGGAAGCTATGGCAGCTTATATCAAAGTAAGTTTGGCATTATTTGCCTAAACTTTTCCATGCCAATCAGTGATTGCCAATCAAGATTCGTATGATATACTTACTTTTCTTGGATCCTGATTTGTATTCTGAAAGATGAAAAATATTTTGGTGAAATTCTAATTCATTCCAGAATGTATGTTTTAGAAAAACAGTGGAAAATAGATGTTATAGATATCAAGAATGAAGATATTATGCATGAAAGGGCATCTGAGCAGATATGGAGTTGTTTTGAACATCATAGATATGTGTAATGGTCAGAGAAATTCCAACCGTTGCTAACATGTACAATGTGATATTTACTTCAGGCTGTTCAGATTGACTCATCAGAGGTTACAGTGTGGTTCAAAATGGGACTGGTGGCAAGAAAACTACACAACTATCCCTTGGCAAAAATTTGTTTCCAGCAGGTCAGTGTCACTATTTTTTAAAGTAAAGAAACTTCCTGAGAGAAACAAAAGCCAGTGGACTACTCAATAGACAGGAAGCAGTGTCTGATGCACAAAGTTTTATGTGGAATGTTCTACAACCTATCGCAATGTGATATTTTGATTACTAAAGGGTCAAAGCATTTTTTAAATGTTAATTTTGGTGACATTTTACCATAGCAGAGTGGCAGAAACCTTAACTTTCTTTAGATTTTAAAGTATGGTTTACCAGGAATACTTTGGCTATTGTGCACATTTTCTCTTTCAACATTAGTAGGATTTACTTTTTCTGTCCTCAGGCCTTGCAGTGCAATCCTAACCACTGGCCCAGTTTGGACAATGCCATCACTGTGACCTTTGCACTTGGAGATTATCTAAGTATGTTTTTGTTACTGATATCTATATATCAATTGAATGCTTTGATTTGTTTATTTATACCTCTTGAGCTCTTGTAATATACAGGGCTGTGATAACACTCCTCCAGTGAATGCAGTTCTGACAATTCCTTCCTAGCTTGGCTCACATCATTCCTGCAATACTCACCTCAGTGGCAATACTCCTGCGCTAAGTCTGCTTTGGTCAACCCACTTTCCACTTTCCTTGTGGATCCCAGTCTGTAGACTGGCTTGGTGACTTTGGTTACAGGCCTTCATAGCATGTGGCTAATCAAACCCCATTGCATTGTTTGTATGAGATGGAATGTTTTGCTTAGAAAGCATTTTTGCTTTGAAGTTGGTATCCAGAAATATTACTCAAACACACAAAAAATTCACATACATGTTGTAAATGTTTCCTTTGTAAACTTCATAGCATTTTAAGATGTGGCATTGAGTTTGAATAGGAATTAAGATTCATTTGAGATATCAAGAAACATCAAAATTTTATTTATCGTGAAACACATAAAGAGATAGGGGGAAAGAGGATCAAGATCCAGGTATATTCATTATGAAATGTATCATCTTAAAACAGATCTGGAAATCCTGCCTAATTTTAGCTGAGGGGTACAAACACTCAAAACTGTTCACTGACACAGAAAAACATAAAAAATGCACATGACTGGTGACAATTGTTCGGATCTTGTTGAGCAGTAACAAACATCAGTGAATGTTTCTATTTTTAACACAGGGTACAAACACTCTGCTGAGGATTTTCAGGTTTTTGTCTAGCCGAACATGAAAGCATTATACTCTACAGAAACAATTATGAGAGCTTGTTCATGTGTCAAGACAAAGCTCCCTCATTACATTTTGCTTTTTTGGTATCATGAACAGATGGTTATTATGTTCACTTTTTAATTTGCAGCCTGTATAGAGGACATAAGCTAATATATTTGTCCTTTTTTCAGCCTGTCTGGAGGACATTAGTATGGCACTGGAGAAAGACTGCAACTACCCGAAGGGTCTGGCACTGAGAAAACAGATCCTTACCGAACAGCCGTCTCTAGAGAGCATGACAAAAGAGTTGTTTCTTTACTGGTATGAGAAATGATATATAATTCACATGTAAGCCTGTCAGGATGCCCACAAACATTGACATGAATATTGACAAATACAATGATCATTTAGAGCAAGCCACTGACTTCCTGGTTATAGAATATGTCATCCCATGTAATTGTGCCTTTAAGTATCAGTCTGGGTGAGTCTCTGAAGGGACTGTAATTATTTTCAATAAATCTTTCAATTAGTTTGACATCATTATTTACACTTTCTCCCATTCAGTTTATTCTAAAATAGATTGTGCAAAGCAATGTAAAAGAATGGAATGTTCCAGCAACAATCTATTGCATTGTATGACAAATAAAAATTTGATGAATCACAATTGGTGCTGTAAGGCTCAAACTTTCAAGCTTGACATTTTGGCTTTCATGTGTTTGTTTTCTTCATCATCCCCTTACATTCACATTAAAATATAAAAAAAAAAATTTAAAAATCAAGATCATGGCTATCTATGGTTTTAAAACACTTTGCTGATTAAGCAAGACAGAAACTAGTTTGTTGTGGTAAATAATGAGTGTTTTAAAAAATCCTTTCACAGCGATCCCAGAATTCATACTGCCACAGTTGACCAACAAGAAAGCAAAGAGGTATGCCATCAGTTGTTTTTATTATAGACAAGACATATTGAGGTAGCATTTGCTGTAGACGTAAGTGTTTTTGTGATTTTGTTTTTTTTTTTTCTATTTCAAAATGAAATGGAGGATAGGTTTTAACACAGATTAATGATACATTAGTATTGGTAATCACTCCAGTGTCTGACCACAGTTAAAAATAAACCATTTTCCATGTAAATGTTCTGCTATCACTTCCTCTATTTATTTAATTTTAAAAATTTATTTATTTTTAATTTATTTATTATTTTATTGTTTTTTGTCACGATGCAGCTAAATCTGTTCTTTAAAGATGTGAAATTTTATGGAAATTGCAAAATATTTATCATAAAATAGGTTAAATTGCTATGATTGTCATCGTTATATCATGCACATATATGTGTTGGTTTCTTTTACAGGAATTCAATGGTAAGCCATGGCTGTAGATATTACATTCAGTATTTTTCACCTTTTCAGTACATTGATGAGGCACTACAGATCCGAGCCAAACGAAGACAGTTGGTCTTGGAGCAACAGGAGAAAGAACTCAGGCCTCTGGCATTTCTCAAACCATTGACTCCTTTTACGTAAGACATCACAGCCTTTTTTTGTTCTAAAGTTAAAAAACTTTTCTGTTACAAGTATACAGAATTTTGATGTCAAGGAAATGGTGTATCTTATTGTTCAAATGAATCAGTTGAATAACATAATTTCATGTCATAGAATTTCTGAAATCAGCTCCCTTTTTTTTCATTGACTTAGTTATGTCTAGAATATTAATTCATCAATGCATTTTACGTATTTGAGGGTGGAAATTATTTTTGAATATACATAGCTGTTTTCATTTCAGTCATTGCTATTGATAGCCTTGATGCATGAAGAATGTTTAAGCATGGTAGATCATGACTCGCACCATGATATGCAGGCAATTTGAATGTGTCACAGTTAAAGGTATCATTCTATGGGTAAACTATTGTTCTTTGGCAAAAAAAAAATATTTTGAGTAAGATAAGACCAAAAACAAGCTATCGTGTTTCAATCTGTTTTTGTTATGTCATCATGATAAGGGCATGGGTCATTGTCAGCATATTTGATATATTGGGGAAATTTTGTCTACCTCAAAACTCATTGATGAGTTATGCTATTGTAATTCTACTGACTAACACATAGTCCTATTGGCACAGTTGTTTTTTTTAATGACATTGTATGATAGCTCTTGAAATGCTCAGGAATGCAATAAAAGACAATTTTACATTTTGGTATAAGTCTGATTTTTGTTGATATCGTAGAGCAGTGCATATATCTATTTTGTAATTTTGTCTATAGTTTAGTTTGTTTTTGTATTGTCAGATGGCAGAATGTGGGAGAACAACTGATGGACCTGTATGACTTTGCCACAACCAGTGACCCCCCAAAGGTGAGAACATCAGTCATTATCGATCTTGTCATTGTGTCGGTGGACACCGTGTCCTATTTTATGAATCTTATACAAATGTATTCCAAGGATTCATGTGTATTTTTCTCTCTAAGATATATATATTGAGGATATGTTACAAATGTCCAGTACTTAATTAAGTGAGCTATGTCAGGTACAGTGTCTTCCCGACTGAGGCTTATATTTTCTATGGTTCATGAAACCTGTATACATGACAAAAGTACAAGACACCTAAACTGTTATCTTTCTTGGCAAGAACTATCTAATGGATATCTCATGGATCAAATAGGGCCCAAAGTGTGTGGAGTCATTTTATCTTGTCACAACAAATGCCTATTGACTTATGTCTGCTGCCTAGAAAACTGATGATCAGTTTCAATCTGCAGACACATTAGCCGACTTATCATGTTAGGGTATTGATGATCTCTTTTAAACCACCAAGGTCATACAACACTTCAGCTCAATTTTATGGGAAAAGTAGTTAATGGTGAACATGTTCATATATGTTTTTTTAAATGTTGAAGAGAAGGGGTGCATCATCAAGGTTATCAAATCCGCAAAATATAAGCTACTAATATTATTAGATATGTATTATATAATGAAGGGTTTGATTGAAAAGAGCCATTTTTAAAACTTTGAAGACAGGTGCCTGAGGTGATACCTTTATGATTTAAAAAATACTTCACAAAATCAGTACGCAGCGTGGTCAGTGATAGCAATCTATATGTTTTCATGTTTAACTGAACATATTTACTTGGAAGAAAAACTCTCCTTCTTCTCAAAATGAGAAAATTGAATCTGTGTCATTTTGCAATCATATCCGCTATATATTCATATAACCATATAATTAGTACTTCATGATGTGATCTGAGTGTGCTTATTTGTGTTGTGAATTTTTCAGAGCCTGGCATTAGAAGTAGACCTGCGGGACTATTTCTTTCTGGACCAGTCAGTCTTCCTGGGTGATGAGACAGAGAGTGACAAAAACAGTGGGCGCAATTTCAAACAACCTCAGGAAGCTGGTATCAGAACGATGGTTCCTGAAAGAGTGAAGGACATAAGAACCAGCTCACCAAACAGTGACAGAAACTCGGCTTTCCAACGAGCCCAGGACCAAGCAAGTGCACTGAGCTCCTTACCCCAGTCCCTCAACATTGGAGATAATGCAAAAGAGTCAGCGTTGTTAAGACGTATCAGAGGGCACGGTTTACCTGAGGCTTCAACTTCAGACAACCTGGATGGAGACAGAAAGGCGCTTCCAGTGGAGGATAGCGGACCACCTCATCTCATGAAAGAAGCCGCTTCTGAGAATGATTTGGAAGAAATGGATGTGAGTGATGCCCTGGACATGCCTTTGTTGAGAGAAGAGGAAATGAATTTGGCAGTGATGGGCTTGAGTGATATTCGAAAGCTTGACCTCAAACCTGACCTGCTCCTTAAAGCCCATGAAGAATTTGAGATGAGTGAAGCAAAATCTCTGGAAAATGTTTGGGCCTCAGTCATTGATATGGAATTTGGTGCTGGAGAAGACCAGCAACATGGAGACTATAAAGTCAGTTCAGAAGAACAGTGTGGTACCAAAATTGAAGTCAGTGAATCTGCTACAAACAAATTAAATATTGAAACTAGCACAAAAGAGTTTCCAATCTCAAGAGAAGGGGTTGCATCTCAAGGACAAATATCACCCCACAAAAATGACATTTTAACAGATGGAAATCAGCCTTCAGCAGAGATGGAGCATAAAATATCTCCAGTTTCGTCTCAGACATCATCAGGCCCTGCTACTGCTGCCTCATTGAACCCAAGTCTTTCTCCATCAACCACAGCACAGTCAATCTCTCCAACAGAAACTACCATCATAGATTTGAATAACACTGCTCTGTCTATGGTGGCTTCTGCCACTGTCAAAGATGTTCTGCCGTCAGTTACCGATTTGTCCTGTGCACCCACTCTCCCTTCCAGTTCACCAATCATTCATTCAATCACTTCAATCATGGAGACACATCCATCCCAGACCGTCAGCCTACAGAGCCAGGCTCCTTTACCCCCACCGCCAGCCCACACAGCCCCAGCTATGATCCAGCAGCTGGCCCACCGACCCCAGTCTGAGATCCCACAACAAGCCCACATTTCTCCACCCCAAACCCAGCAAGGCTGTATTCTCCCAACACTGTCTCCATCCCACACAGTGTCGGCCCCTGTCCTGGAGCCTGTGCTTGTGTCCCCTACTCAGCCCCCACCCCCTGCTCACATCAGCCCAGTCCAGAGTTCTCTTGGCCTCACTTCACTCATCAAGTCCAGCCCTCCAAGAGCCCATATGACTCCTGCCCTCACCCACATATCGATATCCTCTCTGCCTGTAGTCACACTCACAGATATATCATCAACCACACTTTCTTCACATCCGTCATCGGCTGCACCCAGAAAGCCGACAGAGCAGTTGAAAGTTCAACACCCAAGTTCCAGTACACAGTCAACAGATGATCTCATCCATTCTCCAATTGCAGCCAGCCTGCTTTCTCCCGACAGTAGTGGGCTGTGTCCAAAGTCAGCCTCAGTCTACCACAGTGTTCTCTCCAGCATTGAGCAAAGTGAAGGCGATATCAAGTCAAAAAGTATACAGTCCAGCCAGCTTGCAGAGCCTCCAACCCGAGGAAAATGTCTGATATCAGAATCTTCAAACAGAGAAGGACCTTCACTGTCATCACAAAAAGATGACAGTGTTAAACGATCACAAGGTCACCGCCACACATATGACCGTAGAAGCACTGGAGATTTGATTGAGGATGTGGTCAGGAGTCAGCTGATGAAAGAAATGGTCACAGACAAATCCTCAGGCCCCAGAATGCCACGGTCATCACCACAGTCTTACTCATCCGCTCACACGTCACCATCCCAGTCTATCAGTCAGTCCCCACAGGGCCAGTCAGGGTTAGTGTTGCCGCCTGTAGTTCATTCACACTCTCACAGCTTGGCTAAGACATCACAAATCCATCACAGCTCTTCCTCTCCCAGCCTCATCCCCTTGTCACCTTCGGAAATGCCCACCTATCTGCCCAGCGGATACCAAGGCCCTGGCCTGGATGTGTACAGAAGCCGTTCTGGCTCTCTATCTCTGCCCAGACACCACTTGAACACACTGTCCACTCTTGAGGCAGAAAGTCTCTTACAAACCTCCTCTAACAAACAGCTTTTTCTATCAGATTGGACCAGAGACAAAGCATACACCCCACAGTCTAGCACCACTCGTAAGAGACCACCTTCCCTATCCAGGTCCTCCTCCTTACCCGGACACTACACTCAGCAAGCCGACCTCTCCCTGCCCACCTACCTGTCACCCCCTCCTCTCCCTCCATCTCCTGTCTCCCCTCTTTTTCTGCCCGGAAGGAAACCATCCCAGCATTCCATCAGTCAACTCTTACCAATATCTTCTCTCCACCCATCATCCACCTTGTCTTTCCTCCCGTACCCATACGGGCCACACCACCAAGACAGCAGCAATCCTTTCTCCTACCAAGCAAGCATGTACTCGAACTATCTCCCTGGACTCTCTCCACCTCACTCCCAGTTTCCCTCCACCACTTCCCTCCCCACATCCACTTGGCACTCGGAGAGCTTTCTGCACCAGCTTGCCAGCCTCAAAGCACCTCCATCATCTTCTGCTATGAAACGTTCTTCAAACGAGCCAACTTTCAAGGAATCCAAATCTTCAAAACTGACTAGTCCAACTAACCCGCCTAGTTATCACTCTTCTAAATCTCCCTCACACAGCTCTCCACAACAGCAGCTGCCGTCACCTCGACACCGACAAGGACCAGCCCAGAGCAAGAGTCCAGGAACATCAGCTCAGACAACAGCTCTGTTTGCAGATGAAATAGCCTATCATGGTAAGGTTTATACAGGGATGTCAAACTTTCCCACTTTAGTTGGAATTCCGACTTTTTGGTCACCACCAACTTTCCTACTTTTGGCCCATCAAATGCTGACCTTGGTTGAGTTCACAAAACAATCATAGTTTTATTATAATAATTTGTGATACAAGTCCCGCATGGTAGCAGTGAAACCGGCAGATGATAGACTTCATGGATGCTTCGGGCAAGATTCGAACTGCTGTGCGGCGGCTGTTTGAAGATCGAGATTGAAGTTCGTAGAATTAATGCTAAGCTGATTCTTCACATTCGCCAGCATGCAGTTGAGTGTTGTATTCATGGAAAATCAGCATGCCAGAGTACTGACAACAACAAATATGTCCATGGTCTGAGAAAGACTATTGTAAGAAGGCAGCTATTCACAATCTAGATCTAGAAAATAGATCTAGTCTAGTTACAGTCAGTGTTTATACGATGATTGCACTGCCTGTGGGATCTTCTCAGTTCTTGGAATTTCCACTCATATAATTTTATAGCCCCATCACAGGATCTTGTGAAAACTTGCAAAGTTATCTTAACCCAACAGCACCTAAGCCAGTCTGACAGCTCTATTAACCTGTTCACTAGATGAAGGGAAATAACTCCGCATGG
>JBCAUA010001119.1:0-27999 GCA_038406235.1 Peronia verruculata | reverse complement strand
TTTGTTTTACTTCAGGGGTAAGGAAAAAAATTCCGGCCCCCGGGTCGGGCCCCCTGACAAGGGCGGGCCCCCTGCCAAGGACCCCCCCCCCCCCCCCACCCCCTCGGTGTACCTGTGCAGAAGAAGCCCGGCGCGGTGATAGCTGTGAAAACAGTCTTGATCTTTTTGTTGATCTAACACACTAGATCTAGATCCTGCCCGGCTTGCACAGACTGCAGTGACACCGCTGATTAATAGAGTCTGTTAACTGCTACGTCTACCAACTTCTGTTCTTTGGAAAGAAAAGGAAATAGTTTGGCGTTCTCAATATGGAGTCAATAGGTCTTTCATATAAGACATATTCATTGGAAAATTTGGAGAAATGTCCGTCCGATGAAACTTTTCTTTGTTTTACAATGATATTTTCCCCCAGTAATTCTTCACTCTCACTGTTTCAAATAGAATAATAAACTGAGATTTTTGCCCCATTTATAATAAGACTTGTTAATATGACATGTTCCTCTTCTCCTCAGGGAAACATTTTGGCTGATAGAAAGAGAGAGAGAGAGAGAGAGAGAGAGAGAGAATATTCGCTCCTTACAGGCGCCGGGGTGACAAATGTCTGCTTGCCAATGCTATTTGTAGCATAACGAATCATAAAAACAACATGCCAGAGCACTTGGCCCAGCCATATCCCTGACAGAGAAACCTATTCCTGTATCAAGGACTCCATGGTCTCTGCAGTTCTGCCACCATATAAAGACTGTTAAGCTTCCAAGGACGACTGTTATTGTTAGAACTTTGTTGAGAACAAAGCCATAGGATAAATCTTGACTGATTTCCCCACGCCGCCTTCCTATGGCTTTGTCTAACAGGTGGCTCCTACGTACTGAAGTCAAACTCTGCAACTGGTGCCCATGTAATTAGAAAAAAACACACGCCCTCTTCTTTCTAAATGTAGGATACAGGAAAGTAAATATAGAAACTGAGTTGATGGTCATAAGTATCTGTGCTAATTAATTCTGGTTTTGCAGAAACGAAGATCGCTTTGCCGTTGTTAAACCTTACAGAAGGCTAAGTTAAAATAAAACAAACGTAGATTTTTTCCTCTGACAATGAACCAAAAGAGTATAATTTTGGCTCTCTAAGAAATTTGTCAAATCTGACCACATAGTTCCTCATAACCTTACAAAATGAAACAGATAAACTAGTTCCGGTTGCGTTTTAAAGATCGAAGAGTAGAAGTGAAACGCGCATGCTGCGATCATTTCTGAACAGAACCATAATTCAAAAAGAAATGTGTAGTTCGACAGGATGAAATCAAAATAAAAGTTAAACTTTAATCATCACATACAACATTCTCATCTATTGCCTGAAAGCGCCTGGAAGTGATGCCTTTGATTGCTAATTATGACCCGAGGGCAGAGAGAGAGAGAGAGAGAGAGAGAGAGAGAGAGAGAGAGAGAGAGATTGAGAGAGAGAGAAAGGGTGTCCTTAGTTCATAATAAACTGAGCCGTTATTTGTAAGGCTTCAGAGGGAAAGCACATTGATTTTTATATATATATATATATATTGGGCAAAGCACAAAAGGCAACTCAAAGAAGAAAGTACGGTGCAAATCTAACAATTCAGTATTGCAGTATTCTTTTAATTCCCTAAGAGACAAGGGTTCAGTTTGAAACGTAACGACAAAAAACGTATGTCATTGCTTTAACATGATGCACAGTAAATCTTGGAAGAAAACACTTTCCTCTTTTTTGTGTGTCTGTGTGTGTGTGTCTTTTAACTAATCTAGTATGAACTCAATGTCAGAATACGTTATCCATTTACTAGAAGAAACTCTTAGGCATGGAAACATGCCTGGCGTAGAGAGGTCACAACCAGCAAGTGATGACGCATTCGGAAGTACTCGAGTATATCCTTGTGCGTCACCAATAATTATTTGTTGCTCTTGCACACAGCGTTTTGCAGAGCTTATGCCACACTTTCGAAGTGGTCCATGCAGTGATGCATGCAGTGATTGACGTTAAGTGGAAAAGCCAAGGCCAGGTCCTGCCGTGCCTGGATTATCCCTGCCGCGTACAAGAAAGATATCTATGGTTTAAATCTGAATTACTTAATACTGCAGGTCGGAACTGAAGGAACTGTGGCAGCTGTTTCATTGCGCGATCAAGCGAACACCTATTCCTTTTTAATTATCATGAGTGGATTATATGCTTATGAAATGAACTTAATGTTCAGATACGAAGAGATGATTATGATTAAGTTTTCCTTCCTATTTCTCTTTCTGTCTAGTGACTGTTGGCCTTTGTGTTATTCAATGATGGCGTTGGCGCTTATATAATTACAGTCCAGTTTTTGTCGCGGTTCCCTGATCTCTTTCCACTCTCCCGTGTTACAAGCTCCCCCCCCCCCGCCCTGCTTTTTTTTCTCGACTTATCTTGCTCTTATCTTATCTCGACTTATCTTATCTTTTGTTGTCCTGTGCAGCTTTGTATGAGTAGAACAGGAACTGCAGAGGCACTTTTTTTTTATTATAATAAGCAATGATTGCTTCATTTAGATGTAACCTTTAGAATAAATTGAAAGGCAATACTTGACGATGTACAAATTTTGTCTATTATCTTTTACTACATATTTTATTCTATGTCTGTCATAGACCATGAAACATGAAAAGGAGCTTTGGACCGTAGACTAAGCATGCTTGCTTCCGCATGGTTCTGCACGTTGCAACTATTGATTCTGACTGTATTGTCCCCCGTGTACTCTAAATGAAATGTATAGTGTCTTGTATTTAAGTGCCCACTATGCCTATCTCTAAAATATATCCATTTCGCTTTTCTTTTTTCACGCTCTGCTTCGTCATTATCGTCATTGTTATCAACATGACATTCATGAATTATCATATTATGTAACGAAAATGAATACAATACAAACATGTAATATTAATAGGATGAAACTGATAAAATAATTATATACCTGGAATGCCAGACTTCAAGGCTGCCTTTCGCTTACCTCAGAGCAACAAACGCATCATCATCATTATCATCATCATTTTATAAAAATATACTGTAATAGAACTGTCAGACTGGCAACTAGCAGCAAAACAATTCAAGAAAAACAAATAACACAGAAATCTATAACTTGATTGTGATGGTCAAATCTCTGCCAAATTTTCAAGCCCGCTTGGCTCTTCGTCAGGCCAATAGTCATCATTATCATCATCCTCCTTCTCCTCCTCCTCATCATCATTTTATAAATAGAAAAAGACTGTCTGATCGGCATCTAACAATCATCATCATCATCATCATCATCATACTCTAAGTACATCATCATCATCATTATCATTTTACAAAAAAATGTCTAAAAATTAAGATGACTGTCATCATTTTACAATAAATGTCTAAAATTAAGATGAATATCCACCAGCAACTAATCAAATACATCAAAAAATGAAAAAAAAAAAAAATAATAATAATAATAAAAAATACCAAATATGAAGAACTTGGCTCTTCATCGGGGTAATAATGAAAACATAAAATGTAAATAGGATATTACTGTATATCAGGCTTTTCAATGTTGTTTAAAAAGGAAATAAAAAAGTTCATTTTAGAGCAATTAGATGTTTATACTGCCGACTTACAATGGTCAAAGCAAATGAATATATGTCAGATTGTCATTTTGTCAGATTATTTTATTCGTTTGGCACATATATAAGTGTTTAATATTCATCCCTAAGAGTGACATCACCAAAGATTATGTTGCCTTTCATTTTGGAGGAACATTGTGCTCTCCTTTTGATGATGCAATAAGGCCAAAATCATGAGGTCTAGTACAAAAGGGCGAATTACGGGAATACCCTAAGTACATGAAAAATAAAACAGCAATCCAAATGCACATTTGTCTAAATCTCTTGAAATAGATAAAAACAGTGTTTCCTGAGAAGTAAAATATGGGCGGAAAGCAATGCACTAGTTGCTAAACGGGAGATTTCGTAAAAAAGGTTCATCTATATTCAATCCTCCATAGATTGAATGACACTTAAAGATCCATATCCACTTAGACTCCAGTTCAAGAAATTCCTCTGGCGTATTCGACTGTAGACCGGTAATCCTCATATGACTTAATACTGTGGTCGAGAAGTTAAAAAGGATGCCCTACAAGCTGTGTTTCAGGGTTCGTTCTCTTTGTCTTAACGTTACTATTGTGCTTGGAGAATCATGTAAGCAATGCTCTAGTTGTCTTGCCCACATATTGTTACTTGCAAAGCGTACGTGTGATGGTATAGATCAAATTTTGGCTACTGCAGTCTAAAAAAAAAAAAAAAAAGTTTAATGTAATGTTTTTGTTTTGTAGCAGTGCTGTGGATATAGCAACATTCAGTGGCATGAGGGCAAGTCATACATTTTGGTTTACTATAAAGTCGGAAATAATTCTGAGTCTTTGATGGTGTTGCTTGAACGGATTCAAGAGATTGGATACACTTGGGGAAATTTTCCTTTGCAGAAATTGAGGAATCCTTGCACATTTTTATCTCGTCTTCTCTGATTTGATAAGGATGTCAGCATGTTTGTTGTATAGCTCTATCATGTTTGGTAGTTTCTGATTATGTTCAATACATATATATACAAGAGGGCGGTCTGTGTTTTTCTGTCTGTATCCCACTCAGTCACTTCTATCCATAGTAAGCATGTTATGGAGGACTTGATCAGTTACACCTGGTCTACAGCCGTTTTTGACTAGTTTTGTTTTGAAACCTTGACTTCTTTTGGGGAAGAGATCATTGTTAGGGCATATTCTTCAGAGACGAAGAAAACCGCTATGGACTATGGATCTAAACATATGCCTAGGATGGTCAGAAGGGGAGTGTAAGTATAAATAATTTGTGAGTGTCAGAGGGCTTTTTATATCGATCGGTACAAATTTCATTTCCATCTGTTTTAAGCTGGATTCCAAAAAGTGAGTCCATTCTTTTCCAAATGAAATAGTAAGCTTAACTGTGCCGTGAATTGCGTTGAGGCGGTTTCCCAATTGCTTAATGGTGTTCTCGTTGTAAATGATGTCATCTAGTTGAATTATATTCTTCCAAAAAAGATTCCATGAAATCATCATCATCATTTCAAAAAAAAAAAAAAAACGCCCAACCGGCAACTAATCAAATAATAATAATAATAATAATAATAATAAAAAAGCAAATAATATATAAACTTGATGTTAACAGTGAATGCCAAATTTTCGAACCAAATTGGTCCTTTCTCAGGGCAACAAAATCATCATCATCATCATCGTTTTATAAAAATATCATAGAACTGTCAGACCGGCAACCAACTAAACAATTAAAAAAAGCAAATAACACAATAAATAACTTCTTCTTGATGTTCAAACTGAAAGCCAAAATCATCATCATCATTATCATCATCAACAAAAACAACCACCACATCATAGTCGTCGTCGCCATCCTTATTATCATTCTATAGAATTGTCTTGATTCATCGTCTTTATTGTCGTTGTCATGCAAATCCATACATCATTTCTAAAAAGAATGCCAGAAAATTAGAGAGTCAACGTGTCATTATTGGGATCAAACACTCACGGAGGTTTACTAGTCAACTATTATCGTCAAACATAGTAAGCGTTTTTTCCCAGTTTCTAAGTAGAAACTCAGATCTTTATTCTTTATGTAACAATACTGTGTGCCAAATTTGATGTGGATCCATTCAGCAGTTTTCGAGTACATGTATAAGCCTCTCTGGTCTTTGCTGAAAATTTATAGTATAGATAAACGACTTCACCAATATCCTTTCTGCTTATCTGTCTTTACCTTCACTGATCAGGCAATGCATTGCTTCTTGGGGGAAAAAGAATACGCCACTCTACAGAAATCACTCCGATCACACGTCATCGAGTAACTAGATCGTATCACTCGATGAAATGAACAGGATGTCTGAAATTCTGTCTAAGAAACTTAGCTTTATGTCACTGACTCTGAGGTCACACAGAGGAGTCATGTAACTTTGTTTTCTTTCACATAGAAAAAGTGTTTCCGTTTCTCTTGTAATTGAAGAGGGAAACTTTAATATTTAACTTTAAGGTCTGAAACATTATTCGCCATGCAGGTTCTATGCCATTGTTTAACTATTACTCTCAATATTTTCTATTCATTAATTCTTAAGAAGAGATGCTGCAGAGACGCTGGAGATGGATCGGACATACGCTCCGGATACCTGCATCCAGCATCACAAGACAGGCCCTAAACTGGAACCCCCAAAGGAAAAGGAAAAGAGGCCAACCAAAAAACACCTGGCACCGGGACTTGGAAGCAGATGGGTTGCACCTGGAGGCAGCTGGAACGTCTGACTCAGGACCGGGATGCCCGGAGAGCTCTTGCCGCTGGCCTATGTCCCAGGGAGGATTCCAGGCGAAAGTGAGTGAGGTGAATTCTCTGTATAATCCACATTTCAGCCTTTCAGTGTCTTGCTTGTTAAAACAAACGTACGGGTATTAATCAACGAAAAAAAAAAAAAAACTCAAACCAAGCACTCAAAATCTATTAACAAACAGAATATGAAGACCAAGTAACAACAACAGCACCACCAACGAAACAAACAAATTTAGACACAAACAGTCAAATTCGACCAAAAGGCAGACGCAGATCAAATGAAACAGCCAGAGAATAAGACAATCAAACTCTACTAAGAAACAGACGAAGACCAAACGGATAACAAGACCAAATAAAATTGAAAACAAACAAACAAACAAACAAACAAACAAACAAACGAACTCACTAAGAAACAAACAGTCCAATTCTACTAACAAACAGACATTATATTGATCAAACGAAACTGACTGAGAACGAATTAACAAATAGATGTAAATTAAATAAAAACAGACTGAGGAATAAACAGTCAAACTCTATTTATTTTCGTAGTGTTATAGCTTACATTCAGGATTGTTCATGAGGGAACAGACAGGCAGATACGATGGGCATCATCATTTAAAATGAGCACAGAAAGTGACTCGGGGGAGGAGAAAGCAGAAGACAAAGAAAAGGACAATTGTTTTTAGTTTATATTTAGCTAGAAAGAGTACAAGTCATGTAAACCATAATTATGGGGAAAATGGTATTTCTATGCCCAGTTCAACCTTCCCATAGACATAAACCATCCCAAGATCATTTTACCGAATGAACGTCTGCTAAAAAAAAAATAAAAAAGTT
This sequence comes from Peronia verruculata, assembly GCA_038406235.1. Lineage (NCBI taxonomy): Eukaryota > Metazoa > Mollusca > Gastropoda > Systellommatophora > Onchidiidae > Peronia > Peronia verruculata. The sequence goes on along the minus strand of JBCAUA010001119.1, from coordinate 20,803 downwards.
ATGATGATGACATACCAAAAAATAATAGCAAAATAAGAATAAGAATAGGAATAAAATAAAAAATAAATAACTGTTATCAACCCAACTTAATAACAGATTATCATGAAATGTGACATGATTTAGGTATATATAATTATATAATTATGAAATGTGACATGAATTAGATATAATATTTACAGCGACACCAAATAAAATGATCAATGAAAATCACATCCCGTGACCAACAACTCTCCTCTCCATATTACATAATTATATCAGTGAGAATTAAGTTTCTGCGGGCTTATACTATCCAGTATAGCTGTTGTCGTAATCTACACTATCAATTCGGCTACTTCACAGATTGTTTTCTGGGTCTACGTAATCATTATTTTATACCCTTGCTGTGAGGGGATATGTGGGACAGCAAGGTTAGGGGTTTCAAAGCTGATTAAAACATGAATCATCGGAATATGTTTCACCACTGTCTATGAAGTTTGCTATTTATTTGCGTGTGTCTGTGGCAATTCTGGAGTATCCAGGCATATGATATCAAGGTGTTAGAGGCTGTCACCAATATATCAATTGGCATTTGTATACGTTTATATTTCGCTCTAGGGAATAGCCCAGAAATAAGAGCAAAAAAAGGGATTGCTCATCAACCTTTGACCTTTGGTCTTGTCCAGGACTCACATCTGAACCAACACCATTTCGCTGATCAACGTGTTTCACACTACGGATAACGTTATATCAGTCAAATATAATGGTGTCGATATAAAATATAATATTATAGGTATATGTATTTCCTTTTTGAATGACGCCAGCCAGCCTCCGTGAAGCCAATTGTAGATCTGCAGATGAGAGGAGGAGGAGGTCGCAGAAGAAAACAACAACAACAACAACACCAGCAACACTAGCATTTCAACAGAGAAACATGGCATAAAGTAATTAGTTAGATTGTTGTAATCTCACGACGTCTTCCGGATTGTTGTAATCTCACGACTTCTTCCGGATTGTTGTAATCTCACGACGTCTTCCGTAGTCACACTGACACATCTGGAGAGAACTAAACATTTGACATGCATACTCAGATTCCATTAGGCCTGACACGTGAAGGAACAATAAATTTAGCGTAAAAAGCATGACAAAAATGGCTATGACCAATAATTGTTATGATCAATATAATATTTTGTTTTAAACAAGTAAAAATAAAGAGAGATAAAATGCATGAAGATTATTTACAGAATGTACCAATGAGTGCACATTTTTAAAACATAATTCCCCTTTTTCACAATGCCCTTGATTTTTTTTTCTTCTGTTTTGTTCCCAAATGTCCCCTCCCCTATATTGTAATATTCCGCCTAAGCACTGGCAGTTGGCACTGTATTACTAACTTCTCTAGACCAAAAATCAAGCCCTCCATCCCTGTACATAGTTTGTATCAATCATTATATTGTTACACGACTGGACCTGGCTGCTGTGCCTTTATGTATACCCATGGAGTTTTCACGTTTATGATCGATTCTCTTAACTCTGGTTTCATTAAAAGACAACAATTACAGAACAAGCAATCACCATCTATCATTCCTTTTTGGCTATGTGGTAACACAAGAAAAAAAAATCACCATCAATTTTGTTTTTTTTTTAAAACAAACCAACAATGTCGTTTCAAATCACTGTTACATACTTCTTTCCTCCCACCAAGACAAATTATTTAAAGGATCATCCATTGTGAGATTCGGTTCAACCTGCTATATTGTCCATTAGATGAAATTGAACTGAGTTCTGACTGACAAATTTGGACATTTACAAAGTCTGAACCAATCATGGCGCTATTTAATTCTGTAATTTTATTCAAATTGTTCTCAGCCACTCATATACACAGGTCTACGGATTGGGGTCAGACAAGGCATTTGATCTGACGTCGACCCTCAGTTTAATATTTGCCAGGTGACTCATGCTACACAGGAATTACAGAAACTTTCTAAATTTATTCTTTGCATTTCTGTACCTATCAGTGTCTTTCTTTCCCTTATCAGCGTATTCTTCATAGCGTTTAATTACGTAAAACACAACTGACGAGTTCGGCCTATTCTCATGTTAAAGTTTCGTTTATTAAAGAGATGTTTCTAAATTATGCTATCCTTACGCATGTTGTTTCAAATCTCAATAACAGTGAAGTGAGAGATTGGGAGCCTTGAGTCTGGACTAGCCGACAAGGAACAGAAAGCCAAACACAGGTAAGCCAGAACCAGAGGACCTGCATCCAAAGACAAACCTCCATATTATTTTACAAAATAGAAGAAGACTGTCCAACCGGTAACTAACTAAACAATTTTGAAAAAACACTGAAAAACGCAAATAACACTTATAAATAACTTCTTCTTGATGTTGAATTGAAGGTAAGCCAAATCTTCAGACCAACTTGGTCCTTCTTCAGGGCAACAAAGTAAACATAAATCATATTATTATGATCATAAACGGGGATCAGACGCACAAACATCCACATAAATGTCTATTGCGTATGTATAGCAAGACTTTAATTTTTTATTGTAAGCAATGTAAAGAAACAAACTATTTCAGATAATATTTCCCAATTCTGTATGGGAATTTTGAAACACCCCAAGAACTGCCCCCCGCCCCTCCTTGCCGGCGGTAAGAGAACAGAAAATTCTGAATTTAAAGTATGCTAGTCTCCACTCGTTGGTTTTTTTAATATCTATCTTAGCATAAATATATCGGAGTGAAATACTGTGCGTTATTCTCGCCCAGGGTTCTTCAGAAACCTTCTCAGTTCATAAATCACTTACCTATTTATAATCAAAGCACAGCATTCTTTCCAAGAAGCAATTAAAAAAGTAGAGGCAATTCCTTAAAAAAAAAAAAAAACTGACTTTCTGATACTTGAGAGAGACGGTGTGTCATTAAAGTTATCGTCAAGCCCGTCCAAATATTAAACAGGATGACGGTTCAAAAGCCAGGAGTCTGACACAGCTTCACTGGTGATCTGGTCGACTAGGATGATATAATTAATATGATAAGTAAAAAAATATGTACATCTTCAACACCGATAATTTATGATGGTCACATACTTAAGACATATATACATGCACAAGATTTATAAAGACAAAAGCCACTGAGAATGTGGGCAAATTTACTCGTATTGATGTGTGCGTCAGGCACTCCCATTACTACATAGTATTATGATGTGGTGTGAACGGGCGTGAGTTAAGTTTCATTATCTTTTCAGATGTGCCAATGGTGTGTCTACAAAGTATTTATTATATATTTAAAAAAAAAAAGATTATATGTCCCTGAGGGTGATGTCTTGGGTGCTTAAAGTATTGTGGATCACCGAGTATGACATCTAAAATGTGAGTAAGTCCACCCGAAACAAAATCACCGTGATCATACAAGACTCCAAAGGGTCTTCAAGCTATCCCAGAGTATGCAGTCCTTTTCGGAGATGCAAGAAAACACAGTAACCACTCTTGCTAAACACAGTTTGAGGGGCCTCTCTAGCTGTTCTGAGGGTTGCTCTAATGGGGAAAATCTAAAGGTGAGTCATCTTCATTTGGTTGGAAAGGTGCATGCGCTATTGCATTATAATATTACAAAGTCTCTTACTTCAATATCCAACAAAATTTACAGACTTAATTAAAGGGTTTGTGATGGTGACTGGAAATGAGTGCCCGAAGCAAAACTCAAGAGAGACCTTACCAAAGGGTTCTGAACTGCAATAGCGATGCAGGTCTAGTTATCAGTGGACAGCTGCTAATGTACGCATTATCGTGGCTAACTGTCGTAGTACTTAAGGAGGTATCAGACTATTTTCAGTTATCATAAGTGTGCTAGAGTACCACACTATCGTAGTCTCCTGATAGATAGGCAGTACCTCTCATCTGTGACATGCCAGTGCTTGTTGATGTGTGCTTGTTCAGGCAACTGATCGTCCCTTACCCGTACCCATGCCGCTTTGTTACGATATGACTATGAATTATGTGTGAACGAATTACTATGTCACTGAACTTATTATGAGTGCCAAATTAATGTACATGCCAGTGTGAATAAGTATGTCATAATCTGGTGAATCTGTAGTAGTTTATAAGGAACAACAGTCGCAAGAACAACAAGAAGAACAATAATTATACAACAAGAACAACCAAAGAACAGAGAACCCAATTTCTACATGATGGAATAACACATTCCTGACACACCTGTCTCCAACCATTACCAAGTTTACATATACAGACAAGAGACAACATTAGACAGGAGGCAATCTCACACAGCCAGTACAGCTGGGCCACACTGAGCATTGAAAATGCCAGTACAAATCATAAGACAGAAAAGCGATCACTTGTACTGTATTCTGTCACACGACACGACATTTCCAACCTAACAAAAATCTAATCTTAACATGGGGGTCAATGCCTGCCAGAGGGATAGCACAGGTAGTACTGCCATTCCACCTGCAGCCAAAGTTGCTGTCCTCCCAAAGGACATATAAAAACTTTCATCCACAACTGTACGGAGCTTAGCCAATAAAACAAAACAAAATAAAGCGGTGAGCATCATATCAAATCCAAACAAATGCAGTCAAACTGGAGAGGTAGAAAACACAAGAATGTCAAAATGCCGGCATGAAATCAGTACAAGTATTTCAATGCACATGTATAGCTCTCACTGCTGGCTTCTGTTATGTCATATTTCCTGCAATGTGTAAATCATTACACAAATCCAGTGTACACAGATGGTAGTGAAATGACAGGAATTGACTATGACATAGATGAGAAATGTGGCAATGAGTACAATCTACTCGTAAAACGTTTGCACATGAACTGATCAAATACATGTGTTTGTACTATACAACTTCATACTCGTGGTAACAGCGGCCAAAATCTGACAAGGACCTTCACAACAGATTTATTCCTTACCCTAAAGACTTGAATGTTAACTTCTATATATCCTCAACCGGCACAGGAATCGGCACGAGCCATAGTAACAAACGCGTTAGTCAATGGACTTCATGCATGGTTTTGTTCCTAACGTGGTGGACTAAGCGTTGACACTACAAAATATTGCGTTTACTGGCAACTACATGGTTAAATAGTTAGGGGCCACGGTATCAGAAACATCCTCCGAGGATGCATAGGTACTCCCTAGACAAGGCGACGATGCCTTCAACCTCTGCCAAATCTGGGTCATGAGTTCTTTACACAAGGTACCGGTATTAGAAATCTCCATCTAGGTCCTCCTCTGGATTTTTTGCATCATTCCCTCTCTCTCCCCTCTTTTCGTTATTTACACATACCATGTTTTAGATCAGTCAAGACACTACAAATGGGGAATTTTTGTCCATGTCTTTCAATAACACCAAAGTACAATGCTGCAAACTCTTTAGTTTCTTAAGGCCGCAGAATTTACTGAACTTTAAAATTACAGCTTGAATTTTTTCATTTTCCAGTTGCTACGCTTTGGACTTTGGACCGATCATGTGACCGATCAACTCAAATCTTCGCTGCATATTCGACTATAGAGATATCCACCGATTCTCAATCTATTGACCGTTGACTTCCCACAACTAGGCTTACAGAACCTGTGTGGTAGATTTTGTTTATTTCTCCTTGCTTATGTCCTACAATCTTCATGTCTTCCACCGATTATCTATGGATTTAGAGTCTTTCCCGTGAGAACCTATCAGATTGTATTTACTATCGTACTTCGGGTCTGCAAGACTTCTTATTGTTCGATTATTCTGAATTGAGAGTCTGGTCGTTAGCGTTTCAGATATAACTTTCCGAGATTGTCTTGAAACTGTACCATAACATGCCTTAATTTAGCTGATCATCGCATACTGCTACACTTCAATTCAAAATGACAAACCAAAAATGATGACGTCAAAAATAAAATAATTTAATTGTGTACATGATAGTAGGACACACCACTGAGTAGTAAGACAGCAACGATCAAATTTGTTTGTCACCTCTTGTCTCTTACAGGCTAAGTGTTCATCATAGGTTAGGCATTCCAGCACAGCCTATCCGCTGACAGTGATAGTACTGATAGGCCGACAATGTGTGAGAGAGAGAGAAATCCCACACAAACCGTAAACCTCTGAGTGAGAATGAAATCAATCAGCCAGGCCATGAAAGTTCCTGTTGTCCTGCGCTTCACGAAAATTCGTGTCCACATTATCACAAATTCAGATCTACTGAAGTTTCCATCCCTGCCAATCATCACATACCTTCTTGTGTTTGTGCACAAAGTAATCAAAAAAGTTTTCTGTACTCATCATTTAACTGTTTTGCTCTCAGCTCACAACGAATCCCACAGTCATTGGGAGAAGAAAGAAAGATGCCACGACCCCCCCAAACAGAATATTGTCACAGATTTAAAATCATTTTGATACACGTGGGGCTGGTTTGGTCAAGCGAACCACACTTGTCCTGTGACGTCATACTGGTCACGTGAATGAAATCGCGAGCAACGTCAATGTCAGGGTAAGTACAAGGAAAAAAGGGCCAGAACTCTGGCGATTAGCAGACTTATTTCCCTGCTGGTTATCGCTCCTGGCTGTCTTGAGACCCTCAGTGCCGGTACCTGGTGGAGCAGACAACAGCTTTTGTAACGTCAGTCATAAAAACTTCGTCATGAAACCATAAATACAAAAACGAAATTTACATATTGAAATAGCCAGTATATGCATTAATCAACCATTATTGAGAAAAGTCTGGAAAGATACTTTTAGAGAACACAACAGCATACAGTGTCCATAAAAGGATTCACTCTTTTTCATGTCAGTTAGGGAAGATAAATTTATCACAGAATGGCAACACCCACTGGTTAATAATCTTCAGGAGGACAATATTTGACATACATGAAACATGAAGAAATGCCTTGCAAAGAAATGTCTTTGAGTTTGTGGAGCTAAAATTGCATTCCTTTTCTTCATATGCCCCACCTATTAAGATGGAACATATAATTAAGGCTTTACTTTTTGGAAAGTCGGAAGAATAGTTAACATTTCTACAAAGTCATCAGTATCTGACGTTTTCAGAAACTTGAAAAAATATCCCATCATGCTGATCTTATTTTCAGTCAGCTCCACCCACCCTTTACTACTTGCATCTACTGAGATGAGCTATTATACAATTAAATTCCCATTTTTAGAACGTCTGATCTCTTGTTTACATGCCAGTAAGCATTGATTTATAAGGGCTGGCATGGTCACAGCTGCAAAGAAGCCAAAAGCTCTCATATGGCAGGTGAGCAGTGCCAAAGCTCAGTGAATGTTCATCGCGGGTTTGCACACGGGTCATGCAGATAGGGGATGTGAACATATTATTGGGGCGATTGTTATGACTGGTTAAGGCAAAGAGTAACAACTAAGGTCAAGATTGGCTATTATATCGCATAGCACGTACAGTGATACACATGAGCTATAATACAAAATACACTGCAAAACGAAGCGAGGGAAATAAAGTATATCAATATTAGTGTAAATACATACATTTACAAAGTAGTAAAATATTGAGAAAGAGAAGCGAGAAACGAGAGTTAAAATGGCCTCAAACTTATCGGTTCTAACATTGTAGTCAATGATCCCGACCCTCTCCTTATCTTACTCTCGTCCGGCCTTATACCACCTCCTCCAAAATTCTGATGGTCCAAAGAAGTTTTCAAGACTCCAAACATTTTCGTTCAAATTGTAAAATTACAGAACTAGCTTGATCAATGTGTGACTTCCCCATCTGGAAAAAAAAAGTCTTTAAAAACTGTAAATATCTTGGGATGAGATATATTTCTAATAAACTATACACAGTGACTGGTTTTGAATTATAAAAGTAAACACGCCCTACGATCTCACAATTTTCCCTTGGTGATTACCAGACTCCCAGACTCATCATTAGATTCTGAACATGGTAGTCTTGTGATGTACTAAGCAACACACCAGGCACTAGAGGTAGTATGACTTTCAGGCAAATGACTGGTATAATTGAAACCATCAACATAGGAGTGGGTGAGAAAAGGAGGTGTGTGGGGAGGGGGGGGGAGGAGGGAGGGAGTTGGTAGTAAGTTGTTAGGTGATAGCCGTGCTGGGCGTTGACTATGTGACTGGGGCGAAGTTTTCTATGGCAGACTAAACAACTACTAAACGGTGGTAAGTTCGGATCAAAACACAGCTTGTACATCTACAGCAGATAGCACCATCTAACACCCACCACTCAGAAGCACAGAATCAGTAATGGATGCGTTTCCTGCAGTTTGGATCAGCACAGTGGACGGTGGCTGTTGGCTTCCTGCTTCGTTTAGTGCCGGAGTTTCCGGGAATCTTGATCGTTCTCTTTCTCGATTGCCAGATCCTTGGTCTGCAAAACCCTTTTCTGTTATCTTTTCTACTTTCACCATCCAATGGCATCAGTATTCATTCAATATTATTCTTCTATACACTAAGTTAAGGCAGACACACAGAACTACAGATGACCTTTAATCTGTCAATTATTAACACTAATACCTAATACACAGCCCCTACTTTACTGACTGTTAGAAAGCTCTGCGTAGTTGCTCTCATATTAAAGATACCGTGTAACAGCCATCTTTTCCAAACTCAGGAATGTGCACGAAAAGGAGAATACAGAGGACACAAAACAAAAACAAACAGCTGGATACGTATACAAGAGGCGTGGGCAGACAGCCTAGGAATGCTAAAGGTTAAACATGGCTAGCAAGTGAAAGAACAGGCAAATGTTCAGTGATGCTGGCATAACAAAACAGCACACAAATAGGTCAGATGGAGAAGTTGGCATTATCATGTGGTAATCGAAATAAAGAGACAAAAATCGCATACATGATCAAATTTTAAAAGCATCGACAAAAATCATCGATAGTAAGAATCAGGGTTAATTATAGCTGAGCTTGCTGTGATGTCTGGCTATCTTCCATAAGAGTTAAGGTGTTTTCCTTAGAAAAGGCAATGAAAACTAATATCTGAGTAGACGACAGACTTGAATCGAAGGAATGAATATAAAAATAAAGAACGCACATGAAGAAGAACAGTAGACTTCTTTCATTTGAATTCGATACATCAGAGAAGACACTTAAGAAAAAACAATTTTTTTTTCCTTTTTTGCTTGAGTGGAGGATGGAATTCATTATACTCTTTCATTTCAGGGAAGATAGAATTTCTAGAAGCTCAGCAATAAAGGTGTTAATGAAAGAAAGGAAAGACAGTGCAAAGGTAAATAGGCAAGTATTGTCGCTCCAAGCTGTAGCCTACATGCAGCTATGAGACACGTATGAGAATAAATAGTATGTGTATTTTTTCCCCCTTCATTGTTAATTTTTTTTTTCTCTCATTTTTTTTTTTTAATAAAACTTCATTTATGTATTTTTTCCACTTTATTGTTGGATCTATTTTTTCCCCTTTGGTCTACATGTTCAGTTAGGCGATTTCATGTTCTGAAACGCTGTAGAAATTAGGAGCCTCTAAAAGTAAAACATACTATTTCTTGGAGTTATCAGTCGATTTGTAGCTTCTTTGATTCATTACATCAACAGTATAAGACATACACGTATGTCAATGGCGAGTGGGGTGACTGTTTGAGTGATTAGAGACATGGAAATGGCAAAAAAGGGAGTCTTGTCACAGCTATGCATTTGTTCAACATAACTTGAAGCTTTTCTGTAACCGAGTTAACAACAACTAGACCTGCTTTCTAATCAAACATGTATAGCACAATTATATATGAGCATCTAACACCCACCACTCAGAATCACATGGGTCTAGTCGGAACAGAGCTATTTACTTTAATTAAAGCACTTTATCAGCGAAAAGGACTTAATTTCTGGTCAAACCAGGTGAACCATTTCTGAATCCTACAGTTTCTAATGTCATTGTTCAATGTGATGGCATTAAAGAAGGACCGTCAAGGAGATCTTCGGGCGTAGAATAAATAAATAATAATAATAAAAAAAAAGTAAAGTGCATGTCTTATGTTAATTGCAAGCATGCTATTTCAACCGTGTCTTTGTATCTTCTACAAGCTGGAGGATGGGCGATAGGACTAGCGTAGAGGGAGGCTCTGTATGAAGCAAAAGGCAACATGACAAAACTTTCAGAAAAGATTTCAAACAGGCGGACAAAAGAAAAAATAACGTAACAGCAAATGCAAGCCAAAAGGAAAAATATATATGATAAAAATAGTCAAACTGTTAAAAGAGTTGTGGCTGTACCAGAGAAAGGCTTACCTCGCCGCTTATTGGAGGAATCAGCTAGGATGGAAAGAAGAAAAACAAATTAATAGAACGGACATAGACATGGCAAAAAACTGTGAGAGACGTTTGCGCCCTTTGTCCATTATTTTAAATCACCACCTTTGGCACCTTCGTGAGCTTATTACATTTGTTTTCTTTCCATCTTGAATCGTATAATTTGCCAAAGCTAGAAATAAGACAAATTAAAAATCTCCAGTCAGAGAATGAAAGAAAATTTCTATTTAAAACTTGTTGAATGTAGTGATGCAAAACAACCGACAAAAGGCCACAACCATCTGTAACAGTTTTACAAACACACAGGATAAAGTCTTTCAGTTGTTCTGTAGGCATTAGTGACTGAAAGGCTGTCTGATATCTTTTACCCCTTAACTGGTAAGCATTCGAACATATTTCTATAAGTAGGCTATAAATTATGCAGAGTCCTAGGGATCAAAACTCAAAAAAGATTTAGCCTCAAAATAGCTGAAGACAATTTTAGTTCAGGGACATATATAATCCCTTCTGGTGTTTGTTCTTTACAAAGCCTATTTCTTTTTAGCATGTCTTCAGCGGTCAGCTTTGGGATTTGTTTTTTTGTCGAAACTCAAGGTTAAAATAATGGATTTCTAAAAGCTACAGTTTCTACAAAATGATTTCTCACAACTGATAATAACAATAATATGAACACAGACAGCCATAAAAAGGCTGTTGCTTCTTCAACATTGATCTGATAGAGTTACACAATTGACGTCAATATAAACAATAACAATTAATATTAAATTATTTGGAAAAAAATAGCAGAATGCAGCATACAGCCTGTGCATATAGCAAAAACTAAATTCATTATTAATGAAACAAGAGTGAACACACTGCAAGCTATCATAGCCTTATTTACAGTGGGAATTGTCTAAATGATAAAGTTCTACCCAAATTGTCAGCTGTTGATCTCTGCACGCCAGGGGCCGAGATACTTGGAAAATCATGACTCATTTCTTTATTTATCTTATGCGACCCCTGTTGGCAGCCCGTGTGATTCCCTAGCCCCCCTTACGAGGATTTCGTAATCTCGCACAGGCGTTTTAAGCTTTGTTTTTAGAGAGAAATCTTTGAAAAACCCAGGCAGAAAACAGTGGAAAACACCCCTATGGTGGCGCAGGGTCATCTACGGACAGCATTATAATTTTGGTTATTGAAACACTTGAGATTTCTCTTTAACCTATTTTCTAAGCCACCCTTTAAATACCCGTCCCTCCTTCCGCACTGATTTCTCTTTCCTTACCCCTAAGATACAGTTATGGAAATTGACACATTCTAGAGTATATATAAGAGGTGCAATGGCGACACATTGTTTCAAGTCATAGCTCTACACGTACTCCCGCCAATTGTGCACTTATCCTCTTTTGTCTGCACATTTCTAAGGGCATCTACCATGACCATGACTGACTTGTTTAGCGTCTGCTTATAAAAGACTACCGCAATTAAAATATCATTTGGGTTCCCAGTTGCCTTTTGGTAATCCATTTCCTCATGTCTATATGGGTGCGAAGACAATCGGCTTTTCCCACTCTTTTGACTTCCAGTTGTTACTTTTATACTTATTATTTTTTAAAAAATATATCTTTTCTCTCTTCTTTGACCACCATTTCTATTTCTTAATACGCCTTATCAGGCCATCATTGGGGACAACAACGGTTCATGCATTAGCGCCTTCACAACACAACATTATACCAAAGATACGACAATCTTGAAATGCTGCCTTCATTTCTTCTTTCCCCAACCTCTGATACAGACCATCAATCTGGTTCGAAGATCCAACTTTCTGACATACATGTATTATGCATGCATGCATGCATGCAATCCACGATCCTATGCTGTTCCTTCTTTATGTGATACACATCCTATACCGTACTTCTAGACCTTATTAACCCGGATAATGTTGAGCTTTCTCCTAGAATCCTTGTCTGGGCATCAAAGACGACAAGAAAACGTAGCTGGTAAAAATCAGGGGTGACGAAAGACCAGGCCTCAGTTAGGCCAAGTCATTCCCAGACATCGGAAGTAAAGTTAGACAAATGAACTCTAAGGACCTTCTTACCCTGGTCAACAATGCAGCCAATGAAAAAAAAAAAAAAAACTCCATTACATACATCGGAGAGTTGAATTCGCAGGATTTTGCACGGCAGTTTCACAGCTAAGCTACACAAAGTGCTGGAGGGTGAGGCCTGGTGCTGGACAGTGCAAAACGCTATGAACTGCACGACGAGGAAGACGGTACAAAACATGATCCACACATACAAACAGTAGACGTTCAAAGCACAAAGCTGCCTGGTGCTGACGATGTTTTGTTCTTTGTTTTTTTGCTATATGTGATTTCCCTCTCGTTTTTTTTTTTCCCTCGACGCTGAGAAGATCGCTTTTGCTGGCTGGCGTGGGTTTTGACAATGATAACACAAGGCGGACAGGACTAAAACGGAAAAAATATAAAAACTGAAAAGAAAACTGACCTAACTGGTTAGCTGAGATCACGTGATTCAACCGTCCTGATCAAAGAAAAATTGTTACATTAATAATAACAAAAATACCTTTTTTTCTTTTTTCAAAGAAAAATGAATGGAAAAAAAAAAAAGAAAAAATACAAGGACCACAGCATAAACCAAATAAAATCAATATCACAACGTATTGTGCTCTTAATTCAAAGCACAATTTTCTGCACTATACACAAATAAATTCACATATTAAAAAAAGTCAGAACCAACAAATTTCGGCCTTCAATTTCCACACGTTTCCTAGGACGTCTGCCCTTTGACCCTTAGGATTTGCACGTGAGTGGTGAGTACTAGAATTGACATGCACGTGCAATCATGAGATCACGGCCAGGCGAAGGGTGACAGGACAGCCAACCAATCTATGGTGAACGTCTACGGCCACAGACCGGCCACAACAACAGCCTACAGAACGATGACGATGACTGGCATTCACATTGTCACAGGGCTTCTTAAATCACAACTTTACCGTCGACATCAGTCCCTAACAAGAACATAACTATGCCACGCTACTGCATTTCGTTGGTATATAACTTTATCTTTAGAATTTCAAACATCATCAAACACAACGATCGTTGGACAATAACTTTTAAATCAAAATAGAAAGAGCTAGCCCATGGATTTTTAAAATTTTACTGCCCTTTGATTGTTATAAAAACCTGCAAAACACGAACATATTTAAATAGGCGAAAATATATATATTTCTTGATCTTTTTAACCATGCAGTTCATGGATTTCAAAATATTCTTCTCATTTTTATGTTTCCATGTCCTATGTCCTTGAAATTGGGAAAATTCACTTGACTCAAGCAAAATACTTTACTAAATAACAAACAAAATTGGCCACAATAAGCTCTTTTTTCTATCTAGGTTATATTCTTTCCAATTCCCCCAAAAAATCGTTCAAACTCAAAAAGTTAACTAGGATCTAAATAACAGACAAGACTGATTGTCAGGGCCCCAGAAAACATACACATATATACACATAAATAGCTATCATCTTTAGCTCTCTCTCTCTCTCCACTTACTATTTAAAACGATAACTTTGATGCTCTTGACATGACTCTGAGAAAAGCGACAGACGTAGGTACCGGCGTCTTCCATGGTGACACGTTCAATCTCCAGCCGGCTATGCAGGACGTTGGTTTCGCTCACGAGATATTCCGTTATCAGTTTCCGGCCCCCGTTCTTCACGCGGTTGCCATCCCTAAACCAATCCACGCCCTTGGGCCGGTACTCGATGGCGGTAGCTGTACAGTTTAAATCTATGATGGAGCCTTTCTCCACATAATGGGTCCCAGTCAGTTTTATACCTGCAAGTAACAGAAAGGTGAGTTAGAGGCAATCATCTACAGATGGTCATGTATTAATGTCTTTATATAAACTCACCGAGAGACAAAACGACAGAAAGGCAGACAGAAACAGATCCATGCAAAAACAAACAAACAGAAAAAAAAAAAAAAAACAACAACCAGAAAACCACATTTATTATTATAGATATACAATTATATCTGTGGTGAAGACTTAAGATCTATTCAATTGCTCGAGTGATATTTATACGTGCAGCAGAAAGCTGGATTACAGACAATCATCTGGAGAGGTATGTGCTTAAACAGAAAGCAATAGACAAACACAAAGATAGACAGACAGAGAATATACCAAAAAAAAAAAAAAAGTAGCCAGAGTAACAGTCAGGCAGAAAGACATACAGAAGAATACAACATAGGCATTTTTTAAATTTCGACATGCTATGATTAGGAACGGACGATGCTAATGGTGATCAAAAACCTGATCCATAATAAAAGGGAAGCCACAAATCTATTGTATTATTGTTCACATAAAATGAAGCAGTGAGGAATGAATGAAATAGCAGGACTGCCTGGCCAGGATAAGGCGTGGACCTTTCGTTCATGACCTACACTTCAGGAAGGGTAATGGGCGATTATAGTGGAATGCCAGTTGCTAGTAGGAGTTACGTTATAAACTTTATGCTGTTTCTCCTCTCTCTCGTGACATACGAATAATAAGTCTCTGTTTGAAGGTAAAACCGTCACAAAATCAAGATAAGTATGGCGTATGGCTTATACGGTATATGAAATTATATGAAATTATAATATAAATAAGTTCTGATTAAAGGCGACTTTACAAGAATTCACCTCCGTATACTATGTCTGAAACTAAAGAAATAGCATACATCCCAGTAGGCTTCCCAAGCAAGATTTCAAAAGAATTCAATGCTTTCTCAGATATCTCTAGTGTGTAAAAAAGTATCGTAGAGTATGCCGGGATCAAGATCAAGACAAAGACTGGTGTTAAACAAGACAGACAAGACTCAAAGAAATCTACTCTTTGAGCCACACGAATAAGGAAAAGAAGAATTGGGGTGAGGAAGTTGTTTGTTCGTCTTTCAACTTCCAGGGGGAGGAAGAGAGGAAGGGTGGGGTAGTTATCTCGACCGTGCGTGATGGGATTGTGAAATGGGCTTTTGAGTAGGCTACAAAGAAACCACTTTGTGCTGTGGTGAACTAATGGTTAGACGGTAGCACTAGGGATCAGACGTTTCTCGGTTCAAATCCTAAAGGCTATCTCCACATTTTGTACCTTGGAGAAAAACGTCTCATACACATTTCCTGGGTAAATTAGGTTAAACTGATTACCCAGATATAGATAGGAGGGCTAGAAGGCCTGACAATGAAGCTGAGAGTATACATGACTGCATCCGTTGCATCTGTCACGGCAATAAATTGTTAAGTGCTTAGTGCCTGCTTTGTAAAGTAGTAAGCGCTATAATATAACATGCTATCTATTGTAAAAGGCAGGTTCGGCAGTCTATATGGTGAGACTCAGCAAAATCTACAAGGTGAATCGATGACAGCCTGGATAGGCATAAAAAAAAAAAAAAAGCAGGCACTGAAACTGGCCACAGTCAGCTAAATAAGGAAAGATCAAAATAATGGCTGGGAGGCGGCAAATGGACTGGGTCTGAATCTTCCAGTACTCACAACGATACTAATAAATGCTTCATTTGTTCAGCATTGTAAGTGTTGTACAACAGAAATGTTCGACATCTTTGCTTATCTTGCGGAGCTAATTGGGTTGTGAGCAACTCTTATGAAAAAATCATTACATGAGCAGCGTATAATTGTAACAACAACAGCGAACAGCGCAGAATGAAAAATGGAGTAACTTTCCATTCATATAGATTGAAAAGACCCTATGATACTTTTTTGATCAATTGTCTTACTGTCCGATTTCAGCCACAAGGTGGCCATGTCTCTGGACCAGGTGATTCAAAACCAGTTCATTTAGCTGGTTGACTTTATCGATGGTGGAGAGTAGGAAGAAGGAAGGAGTGGGTGTGGTACAGGATAGAAGAAAGGAATCTAAGAGTTAAAAGAATGGCCACTGACCAGCCGTCTGATAGTGTCATCATGGCCGTGCCAATTAGCGCTTGGGCCTCATGGGCACTTGCCCAAGGGCCCCGCGAGCACAAACGTTTTATGCTAATCTGTGTATGTTAATATATGTTTAATTCTATCGACCACTTGCATTTCTATTGCTCTGAATAGTTGTCCAAAGAGCCCTACTCATTGCCTTGTCCCGACTATCATTTATAGAACACGGATGCATAATATTTATTATGTCATCATAGAGACATTAATACTATGTAGTCTTCTGTTGACAATTCTGAGGTTAAATAAACTCCGCATCAGACAGTCGGCAAGACTGGGATAATCACCTGCAAGAAGTTGGAAAGCGAAATTGATACTGTGACAGTCGCCAAGAGAAACAACTCAAGTTTTTCGCACTGACTATAGGTGGAGATAACCTCCATCAGTAGGTTGAAAGACGTAAATAAGAATGTAACGTACTGACTAATACGACCTGTCCAAGTTGTCAAAGTAAACTCAGTGGTTTCCTGCGACAAGGTTTTCTTTTCGACCAATCAAATTGCATAGTTTGATTTGATTCGTGATTCTACTTAATAGTTTCAAATCTACAGTCTAGACAACAGAAAGGAAAAGCTCCACACCAGGTCAAGTGGTTTCAGAAGGTCTATAATTAGGGTTAGGGTTAGGATAACAGTTAAGGCCATGAAATATAGGGTTTGTTCAAGTACCCTGCAACATTTGGTGAAAATATTATGACCATCCGGTAATAATAGACAATTTTACGGGATATTTTGACGATCTGGTAGCAAAAGACTTTTTACTACATGTTATTATGTTTCTTCATTTGTTTTTATTACTGTCATTTTTCTTTTGGAAGTTCTTGCAAAAGAGTTAACCGTCTTAATGCTGGGCTGTAAAGTCTCATGTTGAAATCAGCGTCAACCGTGTCAGCGGGTAAAACCCGCATATTAGGCTTATAATGCTATTGACACATATATAATTTCACACAACAAAAGGTGCAGCAGTCCTGTTTTGGAGGACGAAATGATATCTCAAAATTCTGGTGCTCCTTGTTATGGCGATGACAGAGTTAAAATGAAAAGGGAGCAATGCCACTCAAGCTGCAGCTGCAGTAAAGAGGCAGTAAGGGAAGTGGCAGAAGGAAGCGGTACGGGGAACGGTTGAGGTCCACGTCTGCCATGCATGTCGATGTGCTAAAGTTCGCTGGGCCAGCCTCAGGAGTTATGGACGGATTTTGTGTCTGTTTTTCAATCAAAGTGTCGTATTTCGAATGGGAAGAAAATAGGACTGCATGTGAGGGAGAAAGTATTTTAGAAGTCTTGTATGTACATTGCGCACATTATGCAGAGCCATTGGCTATTAAAAAAAAAAAAAAATCTGTTGACTACCCGATAAAATTGCAAATAACTCCCAAATTTCTAGCCCCCCCCCCTCCCCTTTTTTTTTTTCTTTTTTTTTTTTGGTTTTACCACACAGAGGTCTAAAAGGTTCTGTCCACGTAGCCACAAGAACCTACAAGTTCGAGGTAGTCGCATCAAAAATAGGTATCAGCTTCATTGAACCCCAGAGACCAAAGTCGGGGATCGCCGGGGCCGAGTGGTTAGGCATCTGCTTCTCGGCGAAAAACTTAAGTTGGAAATTCGAATTCTACTTGTGGATGTGGAATATATTACTTCAGTGTTTTCACGGTCCCTTCGCTTCTTGGATAGGAAGTCTGATGTTCAGCTTTCGCGGACATGGGCAAATATGTTTTCGGAAATTCCTTATGTACCGGTACGTTATGCACGTTAAAGAACCCCTGAGAGTCAAAAATTGGTTCGAATAGTGGGCAGAGATGCTACCGTCCAGGCAAAGTTTCTATTAAAAAAGTTGACACTAAATTGACATACTTGAAAAGCCGAGGTAATCGTACTCTATTCGGACTGAATGTTGCACACAACACATGATTAAAAGAACAACTGAAAAATAGGCAAACTCAAATCCCAGCCTACTCCTTCATAAATGAGTCTCAACAGAGAGCGTTAACATAATATATTATGGCCTTGCAGCATCATGGGTCAGGGAAGGAAGGAGGAGGAGAGAGACAGGGAACAGACCGGTGACTCTGATGTCTGGAAACTTTCATTTACTGACAACACGAGATGGTCCCAATGTTTGTGCTTATAACAACAACAACAAAAAAAGATATCGAGTTTTACTCACTGTGACCACCTAATTGCAAAATAATAGGAAGTCTCATGTGACTACGAGACACAATCAAGGAGATAAGGGGGGATCAAGTAAGAACGTTTTTTTGCTAGAGGACACACAGGAGGTTGTTACGAGGCTACCATGTGTCAAAAGGACTTACCTGTCTTTTCGTCCTGATTCCGAGAACTTCTGTCTTCTGGAACAGAGAAATCATGGTGATCAGCTGCCAAGGATCCTATTTAGCCAGTCACAGATAGATATATAAATGACAGAGGTAAGATACAAGATGTTAATGATGTTCTCACTTTCACAATATTATTGGGCTCTTGCATACAGATAATGCATTCTCTTCTCTGGCTCTCAAACTTTCCAGGTTCATCGACCTTATTTCATGAATACTGGCTGGTCAAATCAAATAAGGGAGGGAAGGTGGGTCGGAAAGGGGCGGTTGTGTTGAACATTCATTGAAATTTTCTTAGTTCTTCCTCCCCCCCTCTCAACTCCCCCCCCCCCCTTCCCCAATCCCTCCCTCATCGTCCTGTTCTAAGCCTCAGGTTGTCTATCCTTTGCAAGTGCCTATACGTTTAGCTACTGCACATGCAGGAGGCACAGGTGCGCATGCAGGTGTCAGGGGAGAGCTACAAGCCTTCGCAAGGCATAGTTTCAACTATTATTACTCTTAGATCTCATTTAGAACTACTGCAACTGAATGGAAACTAATGGCAGGCAAAGAGATGATTATAGGTTATATCAGATTACAGGTAAAATACAATCAATTACACCACATCATTAGGAAAATACACTTGATTCATTAGCTACTGTGACAGTATTTTTTCCCCTATGAACTGCGTAAACAATGAATGTGTTTTTCTCTGAACTAGATACATGTTATATAATTTCATATACACTTTAGAGCACACTGGTAAGAAATCCCCTTTCTTCGTAGATATATTAGCCGCACTAAAGTCTTCAAATATAATATCCTTTACGGGTACCCATAGTAGGTTGTACCAATTTCATGAAGCCTAAGTGAACAAAGATCCACACTCTAAATTTACAAAGATCCACACTCTAAATTTACACAGAACTGACAACAATTTCTAGAGAAGACACGCAGCGAACCGCAATATCATAGACGAGCATTTAAATGTGCAAGAGCTGTTCTTTGTATGAATAATATGACTTCAGCTAGACAAAATGAAATCATAATAAGTCAATATGCGACAATATTACTGCCATGATAGAAATTTACAGACATTAAACTGTCTTGAATCATACCATATAATCCTATTATTTTTTTCTTCAGAATACATGTACAAGGCTTCTTAAAATATTAAGAAAAAAAAAATAAAAAAATGGGAGCTTTCAATAACTCGTGCATGTAGTTTGTAGGTGATCTTGCACAGTCAAAACCGTGAGTATAAGTCTTAATCTAAGGCCCTGGGTCATTATCTAACTAGCTCTAACCACTTTTGAACATAATTAACTTTAATAACCCATTTTACTTTCAACTCATCAAAGTACAGAACCGACGTTATTCAGTCCCTTCCACAAGAAAACTCACCTATGACGTGCAAAGTGACGTTACGGGCAAAGTCTTCCTTCGTGCTGATTTGGCACTCATAGGTGCCGGCGTGGTGAAATTCCACATTGCTGATCTGTTAGAGAAAGAGAGGGAGAGCGAGAATTAAACCAATACAGAGATGGAGAGAGAAAGACAGAGAGAGAGAGAGAGAGCAAAGCCGATAGACAGAGAGGGAAAGAAAGTGAGAGAGAGAGAGAAAGAGAGAGAACGAAACCAATGTACAGAGAGAGAAAGTGAAAGAGAGAGAAAGAAAGAGGGAATGAAAATAATACAGAGAGGGAAGGAGAAGAAGAGAGTACGAAACTAATAGAGAGAGCGAGCGAGCGAGAGAGAGAGAGAGAGAGAGAGAGAGAGAGAGAGAGAGAGGGAGAGAGAGAGAGAGAGAGAGAGGAGAGAGAAAAAGGGAGGGGGGAGGAGAAAATGTAAGCGAGATACAGACTTAATTAGTGAGCAGAGGAAAGTTAACAATGTTTTTAACATCTTTGTTATTTCCTTAGCTCACAAAAAGGCGCCACGCTGTTTTTGCACTTCAGTCCTGAGTATCTGAACTACATCTCTATCTTTAAAGTTTGGTTACCAAAATATTCAAGACAAACTCTGAAACTCATGCATTAGAGCAAATTGCAACTGTTATTCATTAAACATGCAAATAGCACTTCTGATTGTTCGTCACTCAAGTCTGAAATAATGATGGTTTTCCATAGATACTGACTATATTCATGAGTACATGTATTTGCCAATTCCACAAACATAGATAGGTAAGTAAATAGATAGATAGATAGATAGATAGATAGATAGATAGACAGACAGACAGACAGACAGACAGACAGATAGACAGATAGA